>JAHLGP010015780.1:0-25932 GCA_020141445.1 Bruguiera sexangula | reverse complement strand
GTTCACTCTCATTTTTAATCCTTAATTGATCCTCATAAGCTTGTTGAGGTGATAATGGTACAAGAGTGATAGGTTTTTCATTCATTACAAAGGTATATTGATTCTTGAAGCCATCATGCATAACTTACCTGTCAAATTGTCATGGTCTTCTTAATAAAATATGGCCCACATGCATAGGTACAACATCGCATAAAATTTCATCATGGTACCTTCCGATAGAAAATGATATGAGCACTTACTTATTTACCTTGACTTCACTACTCTCATTCAACCATTGAAGTTTATATGGCTCAGGATGGTTCATAGTAGGTAAATCCAACTTCTCAACCATAGTTATGCTAGCAACATTAGTGCAACTCCCACCATCAATAATCATACTACATACCTTATCTTTGATGAGACACCTCATCTGAAAGATGTTATCTCGTTGCACCTCATTTTTTTCCTTTACTTGCACATTCAATGTTCACCTTATAACAAGAGCTACTCCATTAACCAGATACTCCTCTCCATCACTTTCACCCTCTGATGATGGCATAGAATCATCATCTAATTCACTTTTAATTTCAACATCACCATTACTTCTGAAGATCATTGCACACTTATTTAGACATTAAGATGCAATGTGACCCCTGCCCAAACACTTAAAACATTTAACATCTCTATTTCTACTTAATCGGGAGTCAGAATTACTTACCTCCTTACTAGAACCCATATTCTTGTACTTGGATAGCTCGACTTTGGACTTATGTTTGGCCATATCATCCCTTTTATTCCAATTTGGCTTCCAAGATGAGGTTGATCCCGAGTTCTGCCCAAACCGTGTGGAACCCTTTTGTTTGAGTTGCCTTTCAACTTTTATGGCCATGTGCATCATGTCTTCTAATTCTACATAGTGTTGTAATTCAACCATGTTTGCTATGTCCCTATTTAGCCCTTGCAGAAATCGAGCCATGGTTGCTTCTCTATCTTCTTCTACATTCGCCCTAATCATGGTGATCTCCATCTCCTTGTGATAGTCCTCCACACTTTTGGTGCCCTGAGTAAGCCCTTGCAGCCTTTGGTACAACTCTCTATAATAGTGATTGGGGACAAACCTCCTCCTCATGATAGCCTTCATCTCCTCCCATGTATCAATAGGTCGCCCATGATTCCTTATCCTAGTCAAAACAAGTTGATCCCACCAAATAATAGCATAATCAGTGAATTCAACTGTAGCAAGCTTTACCTTTTTCTCCTTAGAATAGTTGTGGCAGTCAAAAACCAATTCAACCTTCTTCTCCCATTCTAGGTATGTATCAGGATCATTCTTACCTTGGAATGGAGGAATTGTCATTTTAATACTGCCTAAATTATGGTCATAGGTGCCTTGCCTCCCAAATTCTCTTTGATCCCTTTTATTGTTAGCACTTCTGACCACAGTAGTTTGATCGTCAATTTCATCATCTTCTACATCATCTTTATGGTCATAGGCACGTCTCAACTGCCTTTTTGCTTTAGGAGCCTCATATTCCCCATGCCTCCTTTACAACTCTACTATAGTATTAGATTGCTCCTTCATCCTCTCCCTCATATCATCAAATCTGGTATTCATACACTCAAATTGTTGTTGCATAGCTTTGATCATAAAGGACACATCACCAGCTCCCTTATGAGCTGCACCTTTGTCTTTAGATGTCATAGTTTTGCTTCTACACAAAATTATAAGATACCTCACAGAGCACTCCCTCACATGTTTAACTCAAAAAAAGGTGTCACACTCCCTCGTATTTACACTATTTATGGCTTTTTCTTTATATGAACTTTCACTCTTACCTTTTACCACTCGGATTTCTCCTTTCAGCTTTATAAAGAACTAAAAAAGGTAGATCAAGAGTATTGATTTTGAACAGAATAAGATAAATGACGCAGAATTGAACAAATTGGAGAACAAGGAATCAAAAAATGAAAAAGGATATCAAGGCAAACGAATTTAATGAACTAAACTCACAAAAATCAGGATATGGATAGTTAAATTTAGAGGACAAACTTGGGTAACAATACAGGAAAATCGATGACAAAATTGGAGTTGAGTAAGAAAATTTTGTTATTATTGTGGCCAATTTGACCAAATTGTTAACTTTATCAATAACTTGAAATTGATGTTTTCTTTATTTTCTTCTTCTTTTCTTTTTCTTTTTTTTTCGTTGATCCTTCTTTTTGTTTTTTTTTTTCCTTTTTTTTTTTTGCTTAACACAAAACAACAGTAGAACACTTAGATACAACAATTGGAATTGAAATTAACACGTTGAGAAGGATTGCAAACAAACAGATTTGTGCATTTGAATTGTAATGCACATAATAGACAAATTGAACCAAAATAAATAAATCACAAGGTAAAAAATTAAAGAGTGAGTGGATTCAACCTAATTTAGAACCTGGCTTTGATACCAACTAATGCAGAAAACCCCCAAAAGACGTGGCTTAGGGACCTAACGCACACAAGGAATCAAAGAACAACCAGGAAAACTAAATCAAAGTTTAGTAACAAAAACCTTAAACCCAATATTCGAAGGGACACGAACCTAGGGTATTAAAGAAGGATATGGACACCACACTTCAGAAAAGAAAGGAATTGGGAGTGATAAGTCGATTTGAACGCCACAAGAAAAAGAACCTCTTGATAAGTTCTTTAGTTCTCAAAAGAACCAAGGGAGAAAAACTCTTGCTTTCTATTTCACTTAAAGTTGTCTGATTTATAGATCTTACAAAGGGTGCCTATTTATAGGCTAAGATAACAATCTTAAAGAGACATAAATTCCTACTTACGAGAAATCCTTATTTTGGAGGAATTTTAGACAAGTTCTAGCAGATACATTGAACTCCTATTTAAGAGTGAATGTTATTACTTAGTCTAACCCATTAAGTATTCAAATTATATTAATTAGGCTTGAACTCTCTTTAAAACTTAAATTCGCACCATTTGAAGTTTGGTTGGCCTAAATGTCCTAAATCAGCCCATTTAGTGCTTATTTAATCTTTTTGGCTCTAGCTCATGTTATTGGGCCTTCTGGAACATGCAATGGGCCTCTTGCATCCATTAAAGCTTTAGCTCGTGTTATTGTGCCTTATGGAATGTGCAATGGGCCTCTTGCATCCATTAAAGCTTTAGCTCATATTATTGTGCTTTCTGGAATGTGCAATGGACCTCTTTCATCTAGTGAAGCTCTAACTTGTGTTATTGGGCTTTCTGGAATGTGCAATGGACCTCTAACATCTATTGAAACCTTCCACCCCTCATCTTCACGATTCTCATCATAACCTATACTAATAACACTAGAAATAATCTCACACACACTCCTTTATATATTTTTCTCAATTATTATTACTCAACATTTTACTTTTCTTTAATGGCTTTTCTTATAATAAGCTCACACTATTGCCTTTACCACTCTTAACTTCCTTTTTTAGCTATTTAAGAAACTAAACAAGCTAAATTTAGAAGATTAATTTTAAGTGAACCAACTCACAAAATAAAATAAATAGGACATAATTGACCTAATGGAAAACAAGAAATTAGAAAACAAAAAAAGGGACATCAAGGAAAATAAATTTAAGGAAGTAGATTCAAAGGAAACAAGTAATTAGACAATAGAATAAGAAAATAGATTATGAAAGTAGAGTCAAGATAAAGGACTAGGTTGTCATTATATCTAGTCTGACCAAACCATTAAGTTATTGTTTTATAGTGGATTTTTTTTTCATTTTTCATTTATGTTTTCTTTGTTTTTTTTTTTTTTGCATGAATTTAAAGATAAGAAAAGATAAACTAGTATTTAGTGGATTTAAAGAACAAAAGATTATAAAAGGCAACTAAGAAAAAGAACAAGAGAAAAACTCAAATTTAGAAAAGCAAACCTGATTTAAATCCTATAATTTTGATAACAACTAATGTGAACCTTAAAAGAGTACAATCAAAACCTACAAATAAAATAAGGATTTTAAAACCTTAAAAAAGTTAAATTAGGTTTAACAAAAGTAAAACCTTGACATAATGTTCAATGAAATATGAACTTAAGGTATAAACCTAAACTTAATGGTCAAAGGAACATGAACCAAAAGTATAAAGAAGGATATAAATGCCACAATTCAAAAAAAGGGATTTGGAAGTAATAAATCAAGTTGGAACTCCACAAGACAGCAATCTTAGTAAGTTTGCAAAGTTTAATGAAGAACCAAAAAAGAAATTTCTCACTTTTTTTTCATTAATGATCTCTTTTAATAATAGAATCAAGCTTATTTATACGTTAAAGTAATAACCCTAACCCTAAAAATTAGAAAAGCTTCATAAATAAGTTGATAGTAAACAAATCAAGGTTGGTTTAGTCAGATTTGTAGAGCCACACATCCAATATCAAACTAATTCACCAATTGGCTCATAATCAGTCCCAATCCAACCTTTTAGTAGCAAATTGGTCTTATAACTAATTTTATGACTAGTCCACTCCTTACCCTCCATTTTTCAAACATTGTGATAGGTCTAACTCATTAATTCCATTACTTTGCTACTTTAACTCTTCACAATTACTTAAATTAGCCTAATTTGGCATACTTATACAATTAATAAAGTTTTGGCCTATATTAAGATATATTTTGTTACCCTTTAAGGTTGATTTAGCTTCCTTAGTTGTTTTAAGGGTTAAATATGCAAGAAATAGTTGAATATGCATTATGGCCTAAAAGATGGTGCTAGTGAATAAGAGAGTTAGATTGAGACAAGTAATAAATTGAAAGAGAAAACTTAGATTGACCCAACAATTAATAAAGTCCCTAATTAAGGTTCCCTTGGAAGAGAATCTTACCCATACAACGACACTTCATAAAAAAACAATCAGGTGAGAAAATGAAATCACAGTTATTTTCCTGTGAAAATTGACATACTGAAAGTAAGTTTTTCTTTATAGAGGGAATAACTAAGACATTAGAGAGATGAAAATTTTCAAAAACAAAAGTACCTATATGAGTTATTGAGAGGTTAGACCCATTTCCTATAGTGACATGTTGGTTGCCTATTTAGGGCTGAAAGGTGAATAATTGAGATGGATTGTTTGTGACATGGTGTGTGGCACTAGAATTTAGATACCATGAATATGAAAATACTAACGGTGGTGGTGGAATTTCAACAATGTGGAGCTAGAGTACCAAGCCTAAAGATTATGGTGGAGGTTTACAATCACAACACACATTGGCTTAATGGCCAAAACAATTGCAAAGTTGACAATGAATGTTACCTCTCTTTTGATTTTTGTAATTGTTTGCATTTGATGAGCAATTTAAGGTTAAATTTCATGGGCCAAATTGTTGCTCACTTTATGAAATTTATTGCCCAAACCGTGATGACTAATCCTCATGAGAAAAAAAAATTGTTGTGATGATCTATCCGCTTGGTGTGCTATTCGCGTCATGAATGGTGCAGGAGTGGAAATGATTGGCTCAAGCAAGTTAGGGCATGCCTCATAAACTAAGAGCAGTCCATGTAAAGACTCATGTATGAGTGATTGGTAATGACTTTGAACAAAGATCAATACTACTAAACTTTGATATTCTACCTCGAGTCCTCTAAATAAGTAACTTTGGTATTCTTGTGAGAAGATGTTCTCACCAATCGAGGAGCTAAGAAGAACCATATGACTGTTGAAGTGCCTAAATTAAAGAGCTGTGTAACGATATTTTCAGTTATGGAATTGAGAATCCACCCCAAGGCAATTTAATCTCAGGTAAATCATATTTCATATGCTGGATTTGGTAAACTTTTGGTGGCACCATTCTCACCAATTCCAGTGATAGTGTATAAAGGGCATGGTTCGATTCCGTCCATAATTGACAGCAGTTAACTTACCCTAAAAAAGGGGAGGAGACGTGTCTTCCATATGATATAATTATCTCTAATCAATTTGATACCAACTACAGGACATATGATTAACCCGAATGAGCTTCCTGTAAGAGGGATAAAAAGACATGGTGGGGTAGTATTGTTGATGAGGTTTGCATTTTAGGAAGATAGGGTAATGGGTGAATCTGATTGATTTAACATTTATGCTTTTGCAAGAAATAACTCTAATACCATGTAAAGAATTATACTAACAAGATGAAAGAAGATGGCTATTACATATGAGAAAAGTGTATTTTATTGATAGAATTTTATAAATATTTTTAGTCATATATCAGTTGTGCAGTGCAATATTTTTTTATAGTACAAGTTAAAATTATATCATTAATATAAGATATAATTATAATATCTTCTCTTTGGAAAGAATTAATCTTAATTAGTGAGCAATTGGTGAAAAAACTATAGTTGACAGAGATTGAGCAATTGGTGGAGAGATTTTAGTTAACGGAGATTAAGTAATTGACAGAGATTGAGAAATTATAACTGATGGAGATTAAGCAATTGGTAAAAAGATTACAGCTGACAAAAATTAAGATTGAGCAATTAGTGAAAAGATTATAACTAAATTAGAACATGTCATCATTTCCTTTGACATTTGTGACTAAAATTGAAAACAACTAATGAGGAACAATTAGATAAACTATTCGAGATGGTTCCAGCAAATTGATTGCCATGTAGGTTCAATAACAGCAAGTCATACAAGTTGAAATTTCTTAGGAAGATTTGGCCTTGAAAACTATTGTTTGAGAGGACAAGTGCACTTAAATGTAGGCAACTAGTGGCCAACTACACAGGCACCTCTCCTAATAATCCACTATTGGACAAATCTAAGTATTCCATTGAACTTATATTACCAAAAGAAAGAGGGATTCTCCCAATGAAACTGTTTCCTGACATGTTTAAATACCACCAAGTTTGGAAGATGTGCTCCAATTAGTGCCGAAACATGGCCACATAGCAATTCTCTAAAATGTCTTAAGTATTGTAAACTCATATGAGACTTGGCGACTGAAGTTGTCCTGAAAGGGAATTATTGATCAAGTTGACTATCCACAAGTCCGTGTTGTTCTCTAACAACCAATATGGAAATCCTCCACTTAGTTGGATGTACAAGAGAACAAAATATTTTAAATTTTAGTAAAGGAATTTAGGAAACATTCCACCGGGACAAGTAAAGACAAGTTAATTGGAATTTTGGGATCAAACTATGTTGCTCTATTTCAGCAAATATATTATTTCCTTTAGCAAACTAGGAATCAAGTTTTTTATGATTGAAGAATGGGCTGAGTGTCACTGGAATCTAGAATTTGTTGTGTGAAAGATGTGGGGATTCAAGGGATTTTAGAGTCCTCAAAGGAGATAAAGATATATTCCCTGTCGATTGATTGTAAGGGAGATCTAGCAGCGGAAGAAATGTCAAATTAGCTATACATGGAGGCTAGGTACTACTGAGATTATTTCTGCTCATGTATAAGTTTTTGAGCTGCTTTAATTCACATAAACCTGAGAATTATTTGGTAATAATGAACTTGGCCAAAATTAAGGTGATGTGCATGTAACAATAGACACAAAAGGGGTTTAAGGGGATTGATCGTACCTTCAACTATGAGCATAAGGCCACTCAATTGATAATCAAACATTGAAAGATCCTCTAGTGAGATTAAGTTTCCAATGGTCTGCGACATTCTATGATTAAGAGTAATAATGGAAGTCGAGTCTAGTATTTTCAGACTTTTCAGATGAGGCCAACCTAATAAAATTAAACGAAAACAAAACAAATTAAAGAATATATAAAGGATTATGGAAAGTAAAATTATGAGTTATTATTTATTTAAATTTAAAAAAATTATTTGTTTTTTAACCTATTATTTTATAAAATTAAATTAATTTAAATATAAAATTTAAAATAGTGTAAATATGTAATTTATTTTTATATAAAAATTGTTAGATATTTTTTCATAAAAAATATTTATTATATAATTTAAAAATTTTAAATAATAAAATTTTAGTATAGTTATTAATAACATTTAAATTACAAATTATCTAAATTTTTATATTCTTTTTATATGTATTTTGTTTTTCACCATTAGTGGTAATAATATAAATTTTAGTGTTTTACGGATGTCGATAATGTGGGTCCAATATAAATAAAATATGATTCAATTATTTGGAGGCAGAACTATTACTGTAAGCATAAGATCAGTGATTTTGGACCAAACAAAAATGTGGAAATTTACCTTAAGTGAGTTAGGAATCATTTAACCCTCGCATGGACAATTTTCGAAAAGAAACTAGTGCCCTAATGCTTTGGAGGAAGTTATCATCCATAATAGAACCATCCAAGTATATCTCTTTAGGACTGTTCAAATAGTAGGACCCTAGTAAATTTAGGCAAAATAATAGATTATATGAAGCATAATTGTGAAAACAAGAATTAAAAGTTAAGAAATGTAAGTATTTTTGGATGTCAGGGAATGACCAAATGATGTTTCTTATAAGTTATAGGATGTTAAGTAATGGCTCTTAAAGTTCGGGAAGAAATTGTATAGTGATTGTAGCTTCATTATGGGACTTGCATCTCTCCTAATTACTCTGAGGTAAAGGACACTACAGTTACTCCAACTTTTATTATCTATAAATGCCAAAAATTGTATATAATGATCTCTTTTATCTAGTAACTAAAGGAAATATATGATATATAAGTGATTCTTCATCTCACAGGCAAAAGACATTTCTTTTTTGTAGTACTAATCAGTCAAATAATATTTTAAATAAATTTGTAGGACCATATTAAATAAACCTTTTCAATTAAACGAAACACTTGGTTTTTGTTTTTGATCAATGCAGGATATGGTAACTTGCAAGTGCAACACTTAGTTCTTGTCATAAATATTTTATACTTTTTTATAATGATTATATACACTTTAAATTCTCTTTAAAGTATAAAAAAAAATTTGTACTCTGTAATCCAAAATATACATGAATTTCCTATATTTATATATAGGTCAGTCTTAATGATCAATTCTTGGAAAGTAAACTTATTTTGTGAACTAAAACAACTATTTACTTTTTAGATAAAAAGATTAAATTTTAAAAATTTTGTAATTTGTAGCAAGATAATTTAAAAAGATGATATTATTATTAAAAAATATTAATATATAATGTTAAATCCTTTTTGTTATGTATAATAAGGGAAAGATAAGTATAGTATAACATTATATAATACATTCAAGATTTGAAAGTATTTTATAAAATTTTGAAAAATTATAACTGCTTAATTTAATAAAAGAGTATTTCAATTACTTTGCATTTCAAATAATTTAAAAAAGATGACAAAAACAAGAAATTTCAAATTTAAAATTAATATAAAAAGATATTATTATATAAAATTTACTAGCAAACATTAAAAATAATATTTATATTGACGTATTGTATGTTAAAAAAAATGTTGCTATAGATGCTTTAACCTTATTAAGATATTTGTCCAAGAAACTTGGGTGGGGGTCTAGTTGTGGCAATGAATTAAGATAGGAATGGATTAAAAAAAAAAAAAAACTTGGATTTATACCCCTACAACCACAAATCTAGTGATCTCATTTTCGCTTAAATTCAGCTCTTCTAATTGGCTTAGAAATTGAAATTAAAGAATGATAACCAAACTTTACATTTATCGACTCAAATTAAATTATTTGTATCTTTCAATTTCTCAAAAATTAAAATGAGTAAAACAATCATATCTAACTTTTTACATGTATTAATCCTTTTAATTGGTTGTGTCCAAAATTTAATGGCTTAAGAGATAAGAGCCCTTTAAGGATGACAAAATGCTACTATCCAAGTTATTAAAACTCAGATCAAGGAAGTGCATATTGTTTAACCTCAATAATTTTTCGTCTTCACTTGAAAGATTGATATATATTTGCTTTTTGATACAACCAATAACGGAAAGTACTAACGTGAAAGAGGATGAGTTAACGTGATTAGAATTATAATAGTTTTTTAAATTATAGATGTACATATCTCGGAATAAAACATTTAGTTGAAAAATTCTTTGTTGGTAAGGATTGGATTCTTGTTTTGGACAAAAACCCGAAAAAAAAAAAAAAAAAACTTGATTTCTACAACCCAGCGGGCAAAGGGTATTCTTGACTTGAACAACCTGGAATGTTTGCGCAACCTCCGTTGATTGGGCTCCAAAACAACCTCGGTGGGAAGTATTAAAAATTGAGGTCGGTGGAGCGCAAGGCCGGGCTGGGCCTCACATTATTGAAGATGCTCACCCGTACGGCCTACCCATACTTTGCTTTCTTTCTTTTTCATATTGGACTCTTTTTTTTTTTTTTTATGGGCTCACCTGCGCCCACAAGAAGCAATGGGCAAATGTGGTGGCTTCTCTGCTTTGGGTTTTTCCAAAGGCGGCCGTTCTCTGCAATCGAGTGGTCCTCTGTGCTCCGCCCTGCACCCTCATCGCCGGCGAGCAAGAGTGGAGATCCATCCTGCTCTCCAGAGTCCGAGTCCCTCCTCTCCTACGGGTTGCGATCTCAGTTCCCCTTTCCCTTTTCTTTTCTTTTCCAAGGATCGAACGCCCACCACGGTTGTTTATATTTTTTTATTTTTGTTTTTCTTTTCTAATTTATAGCCGCAATTCCTCCAACTCCGCAATAGTGAGCCCTTCCAATAATCTTCTATTCTATTTCTCCCTCCTCTTTTTCTTATTCTTTTATCACCAAACAAGATAAAACGCCGAGGTTCTTTCATCCAATGCAGTTTGATTCTTGGGAGGATGGATTTGAAGACCTCGTCATAAACAATCAATGGCATTTGTGAAAGCGTTGGATGCTGAAGAAATTGTCTGCTGTCAAATCATTGAGCATCTCAGCTAGCATACAAGCGTTTATCTACTGAAATGAAAGGAACCAAAAGGGAAGCCTTTTTAGCTTTGCAGTCCCGTTGAAACTCAAGGAAATGATAACTAAATTCTATCAGCAGGTATTAACCAGGCTGGACTGGCAGATTGTGTTGTCCGAGCTGTCAACTCCTCCTGCCATCTGCTTCTTCATCCTGTACTTTACGAGAGAAGTGCTTTGACAAAATATTTCAGAACTAAACATTGGAAAATCTCTCCTCCCTTCTCTCTCCATCTAAAAATTCCTGGCGCAGCATTAGCACAATTTTTCAACGATTTGCGGAAAGACAGTAAATCCACATTCCTTTTTCCATTAGCTTGTATGGCACACTTTATTTTTGAAAGTCTGAGACAGAGTTAACGTTGATTCACATATTGTGCATGAAATTGCAGTGAGATGGGCCTTTTACCTCCTGTACTGGATGACTATCAAGCGAACATTACTACACAAGAAGGGCAAACTCTTTAGCCCTCTGAAGTTCTTATTTTCTGTTTGTTAAAGTCTTCTGATGTGCAGTCCCGTGCTTGCCCGTACTATCTTCAGCTTCATCTCCAGGTTCTTGTTCGGTTATTCTCCCATTGCTGATCCCCTGACCCTGTTTATTTGACTATCTATAACTTCATTAATATCGATCTTTCTCAGCCCGAAGTTGCCGGTTGGAGATAGTCCAGGTCAGACCTTAGTTTTGGATTCCGTTACCATATCTGCCCAATTCTATGCACAAGCATGGGATCCCTTTTCTTCTTGCCTCCAAGGTTACCCTTATGCTCAAATTCCAATCATGTTCGCATTTGTAAATTTCTCTAACTTTCTGTTTTCAATGCCTATTCATACTTTTTAGTTGTACTGAAATAAGATTGATTGACTTAATTCATAAAAGTTCCAAAATTTAGTGTCAAAGAAAGCACAATTATTTTCCACAGAAACTCAAAAGCCCAATTTTCTGATGTAACCTCCCAAAAAAATGGTCACAAGTCCATTTGCAGTTTTGGAAATAAATGACACTTCTATTCGATGCTATGGTGCATTTTGTGAACTGGTTTTGAGAGCTTAATATTACCATTATGAGCTGCCTAGTCGCTTCTGACTTCTGCACACTTCTTTGTTCCATAAAGTTTATGTCAAAAGTAACATTGTGTTTATATGTAAGCTCCAGACAGCATTGGAACTTGCTCAAAGTGATGTAGGATATTGTTTAGACATTTAGTGATGCAGTCCGTGTGGAGCCCTAAGGCACGCTTAAGGTATTCAAACATTTGTTGGAATTGGCGGCAGTTGAATGGCAGACGTATCGAAGGAATCGTTTCTGACACCTTATCTGACACAGCATGGGCCTTCCCACTGATGTGTCTGTGCAACAGAGAGCGAAATTATTTATATTGGTCATATTGCACCTCGGGTTAGCTTTTGGTATTTGTGTGTCATGCGGGCACAAAATGATCCATACTCAACTAAGCGTATCTGTTGTGGGGTAGTACCTGTGTCATTGTCTGGTCAGATTGGTTTCATGAATTTAGAGAGTTTTTTCGTTTTTTTGATGGAAAAACTAACAATTGAATCTTATGCCTTGACCACGTGTCCTTGTAACCTGTTTTAGCTAGGCTAAAAGAATTTCTTGAACAAGATGCCATTTATCCTTTGCTATCTGTCTTGTTGGATTGGTTGTGGGAGAGCTGGCCTGTAATGCAGCCATGTTAGTTTCAAACTGAATCTGTCGTGCTTAAATTGCTTGTCCTTTTCTTTCTGTGGGCAGATGAATATGAAAATGGGTGTTGTTTTCAATCCTGAGGCATTGAAACTTTTCATCAAGCAGAAATTTTTTGTTTGGTATTAGTAGTTGATGAAAGAAAATAACATTCCAAAGTCCGAATTGAAGACTTCTGGTATGGCTAGAATGCTTGGGTGTGGATTAGGGATGAGCATTTTTTTGTTTTCTTGTATGGCAGTATCTTCTTATGCAGTATCAGCAAGCTTCTTGGTATAAATGTCAGCTAACTCATTTTTTTCTTGTTTACTTGCATTTTGCAGAGTGTTGTTCAAGTTATCAACTCCTTCCACCATTTTTTTTACAAGGTGCTTTATGAGAGATACTAAACATTCTCTCTCTCATACACACACGGTTGTCCTTGATTATGAAGATTTAAAGATTGTGAGTTCTCCTTTCCCTAATTTAGAGATTACCAAGCTTTTTGTTCATTTGATAAATTATGCTCAACACTTCAAGAAAAAGCTCATGCTACGGTGGAGTCTAGAATAAGGCTATATATACGTTGTCTTGTCTTTCTTTCAGCAGCCTATTCTTTGTGTCCTTCACGTCATACGTTCACTACTTTAATCAAGTTTTGATTAAACTGAGTTGATTAAATTATACTGAACAATGTAAGGAGTTTTATTTATTATCCACATATATAATTCTCAGATGGTATATTTTAACATCAACAGGACTGGTTTATTAAATATAATATCTAAAAAATACAAAAAGGAGAAATGCATACTAAAACAACATTTAGACTAGATATAAGGCTGCCAAGCTCTGTACTTGGATAGCATAGGAAGATTGTCCACAATAAAAAAATAACAGTTGTTAATGCATTTCTCCACAAAGTAAAACCAAACTTGTCGCCAGTATGGATTTATGTATAGAACTGCAGCTATTCCCAGCAGCACCACGCTGTAAGATGCTAAAAAGCTCGGATAAAATGCATCCATGCCTATCAATCCAGTTTCTTCTTCGTGCTTACCAGAATTATCGGATAGTGCTGGAGATGCTGGAGGTGATGGATGAGCATTGCAACTTCTTGTCAGTGGTGGTCCACACAGGAAAGGATTATCCACGTAGCTTCTGTTGTCAAATGTTGCAAATTGTGCAACCCTTTCTGGGGTCTTTCCAGACAAGTTATTGTGTGCTACAGTGAAAACGGCTAGTTCGTACAGTTGAGTAAGCTTTGGAGGAATTTCCCCGTCTAAGTTGTTGTATGAAAGATCCAAGCTCTCAATTTCCATTAAGTTTGAAAAAGTTGATGGAATTGGCCCTATCAGCCTGTTGTGGGATAGGTTTAACACCTTAATAGTACTAAGGTCTCCAAGTTCTGGTGGAATCTCTCCCATCAAATTATTGCAGGAAAGATCGATTCCTGATATGTAGGAGAGGGGTGTTCCTTGGTAGGAATAAGAATAGTTCTT
This sequence comes from Bruguiera sexangula, assembly GCA_020141445.1. NCBI lineage: Eukaryota > Viridiplantae > Streptophyta > Magnoliopsida > Malpighiales > Rhizophoraceae > Bruguiera > Bruguiera sexangula. The sequence continues at coordinate 11,913 of JAHLGP010015780.1, read as the reverse complement.
TGTCGTGAACTCCGCATGTGGTTGAAAAGTGGCATTAAACGAATATCTTTCAGGAATAATTGTTACATTCCAAGTGCTTCCAGATCTTAGGCAAGGGAGAATATGACCAGAAAGGTAGTTGTGAGAAAAATCTATCAAGTGTAATTTGTCCAACTTGCACAATTGAATTGTGATTTTACCTTCAAAGTAATTATTGTCCAAAAGCAGATAACTAAGATTAGAAAATGTATCAATCCATTCTGGAATGCTGCCGGTAAAATAATTGCGGCCAAGATCCAGCATCACCAAATTAGAGCTGTTATAAAATGCATTTTCCAACGGCCCTTGCAATCTATTATTAGATAAATAAACTTGCTCTACGTTCGAAGGGAAATTTGAAGGTAGGCTTCCAGAGATATTATTGTGTGAAAGGTCCAGAACTCGGAGAGCAGACATATTTCCTATCCACTGTGGGAGCCTTCCGTGGACATTGTTGTGACTGAGATCCAAGATAAACAATGAGGAACTATTGGATAAACTGTTCGGGATGGTTCCAGTGAATTGATTGCCATGCAGGTTCAATGACATCAAGTACTGAAAGTTCAAATTTCTTGGGAAGATTTGGCCTTGCAGACTATTGTTTGAGAGGACGAGCACACGTAACATTAAGCAACCAATGGCCAACTGCACAGGTACCTCTCCCGATAATCCGTTATTGGACAAGTCTAAGTATGCCATTGAACTCATATTACCAAGAGAAGGAGGAATTCTCCCAACGAAACCGTTTCCTGACATGTTTAAATACCCCAAGTTTGGAAGATGTGCTCCGATTAGTGCCGGAATATGGCCACGTAAGCAGTTCTCTGAAATGTCCAAGTATTCTAAACTCTGATGAGAATGACTTGGCAATCGAAGTTGTGCTGAGAGGGAATTATTGCGCAAGTAGAGCGCAGACAAGTCCGGGTTTTTCTCTAACAGCCAATATGGAAATCCTCCACTCAGTTGGATGTGCGAGAGATACACTTCATCTAGATTGTGCTGGTAGTAAAGGAATTTAGGAAACGTTCCGCCGTATCCGTAACCAGACAAGTCGAGACAAGTTAATTGGAATTTTGGGATCGAGTTATGTTGCTCTGTTTCGGCAAATATATTATTTCCTCTGGCACTCAAGGAATTGAGCTTTGTATGGTTGAAGAATGGGCTGAGTGTCACAGGAACCTGGAATTGATTGTACGAAAGATACAGGTCTTCAATAGATGTCAAAGTCCTCAGAGGAGATAGAGATATATTTCCCGTGAATCCATTGTCAGAGAGATCTAATCGCCGAAGAGATGTCAAATTAGCCATACACGGAGGCAGGGTACCGCTGAGATTATTGACTGAGATATCTAATGTTATGAGTTGGTTTAATTCACATAAACCTGGAAATTATTTGGTAATAAGGAATAATAAGAAACTGAGCTAAAATTAATAAGACATTCACACAACCACAGACACACAGAGGAATTTAGGGGAGATTGATCGTACCTTCAGGTACAGGGCCACTGAATTGATTGCCAGAAAGATATAATTGCCGAAGAGATGTAATTTTAGCCATACACGGAGGTAAGGTATCGCTGAAATTATTGCCTCGGATATCTAGAGTTATGAGCTTGTTTAATTTGCATAAATCTGAAAATTATACAATAATAAGGAACTGAGATAAAATTAAGGAGACATACAGAAAACCACAAATACGAGTAGGTTTAAGAGAGATTGATTGTACTTTCGAGTATAAGACCAGTTAATTGACAATTGAAAGATAAAAAATATGATAATTTTTCAAATATATAATATTTAAATAAAATAATAATAATAAAATTAAACTTTTTATTTTACATAAAAAATAAAAATTTTGATATTTTAATTAATTTTTATCAAATATTTTTGAATTGTTAATTATTTATTTTTTAAAAAATAATTTTTGATATTTAATAAATATTTTAATTTTTGATAAATTGATATCAAACAAATGTTTTTTCCTATATTAAAAGTAATATTTTTTTTTATTTTTTATAATAAAATTAGCTCTATTTACCTTTATATATTTTTGTAAAAATTTGCCAAAAAAAACAAAAAAAAATTTGTCAATTGATTTTTATAGTTGTGTATACACATAATTACCGTGAGTCTTTCTCTTAATATCAACTATTCCTTTTAGATTATTGTAGGATAGATCTAATGATTTCAGAGATGGAAGTCTTCGTAGAGATGACAAGATGCTTTCGTTGAATTCATTATTACTTAAATTAAGAGTCTCCAAACGGGGGAGTCTTGATAATTTCTCAAAACCTGCACATACGAGAGGAGTATAATATCGTGTTACAATAAAAGATGTACAAAAAGATAATTCATCTCATTTTATAATAATGGAATGAACAGAGTAAGAGCTGTAGAAAGATGACCTTCATTCTCAATACAACCAAGTATTTTGTTCCGTTCTAAGTTGAGACTTGTTAGATCTTTGAAAGGAAGAAACAAAGAAGCATTTAGGCACCACCCTCCATATCCCCGATCCACTACAGACCAGAGATGAAGTTCGGTGACTTGCTTCGTTGTTGCGTTGCATTGGACTCTTGCCCAAGTACAACAATCAGCATCTATCCCCCAGCGAGACAGGGCGTCGTCATCATGTGGAGGCGGATGATTGAAGGAAGACTTGATTTGCAAAAGAGCAGTTCTTTCGTGTTCCTGACAACCATGACACTGAATCCCCCACTCCAACAACAACAAAAGTAAAAGCAATATCACTACCATCCATAGCCTAATAATAGCCAATAGCCCCATTTATATCTTTAGAGTACCTCTTAATAAGTAATATTTGTTGCCATTGAGAGCAGTTCAGGCGTTCTATATATGGCAGAGGCAGAGTTGCATGTATGTTTTTTCACACAAAAGGGTCCCATGTTTGTGGAAAAGCCACCAAAATAATAAATAAATATTTACAGTACATTTTTAATTTTTAAATAATCAAATTTTTTATTTTTATTTCTTTCATATCCTCTCACGAATATTGGTCCGATAGTAGAAAAGTCATCTACGTATCATTTCATCGTGATGGTCCGATAGTAGAAAAGTCATTTACGGATCATTTCATCGTGACTTGTTAGAGTCAAGCCGCGTAAATTTGGGCCCAGACAAGCTCAGGCATCCATAAGAAATTATTGAAAAGCAGATAAGTTAGAAAACAGAGTCTCAATCAACAGTCAAGTCATCCCTTTTCATTTCCTTCGGGTTCTATCATGGAAAATTGGTTTGCATGGCAGCTGGCAGGTGTCATCAACTTTTTTGTTTTTGACCTTAACCTTGACAGGCTAGGGTCAAGCCGCGTAAATTTGGGCTAGACAAGCTCAGGCATCCATAAGAAATTATAGAAAAGCACATGGGTTAGAAAGCGGAGTCTCAATCAACAGTCAAGTCTACCCTCTTCGTTTCCTTCGGGTTCAATCCTGGAAAATTGGTTTGTATGGCAGCTGGCAGGCACCATCAACTTTTTTGGTTTTGACCTTGACCTTGACTTGCTAGGGTCAAGCTGCCTAAATTTGGGCCTAGGCCTGCTCAATCATCCATAAGAAATTATAAAAAACCACATTAGTTGGAAGCTTGTGGATTGGCCCATTTCTCAGTCACGGGTACTGCAGGGAACACTCCCAGAGAAGTCTGCACAAGAAATAACGGAGTGCAAGAAAACAATTGATTTTTGGTGGCCCAAATTTTTTCACTTTTCTCTTGCACCATCTGTTTTTTTGTACAATACAGAGGAATGAAAGTCAGTTGGAGACTGGGCCTGGGGTATTATTTTATTAAAAAATATATACACAACAAAATTAAAGTCGGTGGACGAAAGGGCCGGGCCTGACGTTGTAAAACGGTGATAAAAATGAACCTTGATAAGCGTTTGATCCACAAATTTCTATCATGCTGCCCATTCTCCAGCAGAATAATATTAATAAATGGAGAGTAAAATTGCCGGATAGCGTCTGCAACAAGACCATTCGACATAGCTCGAACAATTAAAAACTACGCGAACTCACCAAACATTAGTTCTTGGAAATCTACACACAAACACAGTTAATAGCAAACTACACACTTTTACCCGATCACCATCTATCGAAACCGAGCAAAAATTCAAAAATTATTATAATAAAAACATCTCCCTCTGCAGATAAAACAAGATAAAAAAAAGTAGAGATAAACAAGATTGTCCATACTCAACTAAACCTAACTATTTTGGGGTAATACCTGTGTTATTGTCTTGTCAGATTGGTTTCATGAATTTAGAGTAAGTCTTGTTTGTTGTTGTTGTTGTTGTGGTGGTGGTGGAAAGACTAGCGATTGAATCCTATACCTTGACCATATGTCCTTGTAACCTGATTTAGCTAGGCCAAAAGAGTTTCTTGAACGAGAACTATCTGAATTCCATGACATAAGACTCTGGTTTGTGAGACTAAGATGCTATTTATCCTTGGCTATCTGTCTTGTTGGATTGGCGAGCGGGAGAGCTGGCCCGTCTTGCAGCTTTGTTAGTTCCTTGCCAGGTAATAGACATTGTTTGAAACTGAATTTATCGTGTGCTTAAATGGCTGGTCTTCTTCTTGTTAGGTTTATTGGTCCCTACGTAGATACATAACCCAAATGTTTTGGGTTATAACCAAAAATAATTAATATGGGTATAATAACCCCTTTGGCTGGAAAAACAAAAAAAAGAAACCTAATAGAAGAGGAGAGAGCCTATTGGCTGAGAGAAAAGAAATATAGGGTTGCCAAAAGAGAGAGAAAAAGAAAGAGGCTGTAGAAAGAGAGGAATTAAAAGACAGTGTTATTTGATTTTACATTTAGAAAGGATATCGGTATCCGATTAGCTTGAAACTTGGATGGTTGATAGAGAACGTTTGATTCTTATTCCTGAATGATGGAGATTAGATTTCAAGTATAGTAAATCCTGCTTCTCTTCAATTTTCGTAGGTCTATACTCTAAATAATTTTATGTGTGCAGTTTTGATCAACTGTGTTATTGGAAGATTGTTTGTGGTCCAATCGAGCTGATTTTTGGTCAGTAGTTGGAGGACACATAGATCTTATTTATGGATGGTTGGATTGGGTTTCTGTGAACTACAAGGGCAGATTTTCCATTCAAACCAAAACTTCTTAATTCTGGTAATTCTCTACTCTCTCATCTGTGGTAGAATTGGTAAACTATGTGGATGATTATTGATCCATAGTCCGATTGAGTTGAAATTTGGACAGCTGATAGGAGACATATGGGGGTTGATCTTGAACGGTTGGATTATTGTCTTGAGATCTATTTGTTGAGTAGTAGTTGATAGCACGTAGTTGACCTGTCTTACTTAACTCATTAGTCTCTCATTTAGTCTAAATTGAATTTTGTTCAATTTGTTTGATGTAATTGAGGTTATGCACCTTTATTGTACTCACTTGATTATAATGGAGTTGACCTCTGGTTCGAAGTATCCATGATTTTTCCCTTTTTTTTTTATTTGAAGGGGTTTTCCATTTAAAATTGGTGTGTCTCTTGCGTGGTTTATTTGCATTACTATTTTTGTTATTCAATTATCTCCTCACAGGTTCAAGCAAGTAGGAGAAGTTTCCTGAGTTATTTATACTCCGCTGCACCCCTTCTCCCATTACTTCTTTCTGTGGGCAAATGAATATGAAAATGGGTGTTGTTTCCAAGCTGGAGGCATTGGAACTCTTCATCATAAAGAATTTTTTGTTATGTTATTGGTTGATGAAGGAACATAACATTCCAAAGCCCAAATTGAAGACTTTTAGTATGGCTAGAATGCTTGGTTTGAATTACGGGTGAGCTTTTTTAATGTAATCGACTAATCTTCACTTTATAAATGACATGGCCTAATGGCTAATAAGTGGTGCATGTTATAATTATTTATTGACGCCATTAGACTTGTTGAGTGGCTTAATTTCCCCAATTTCGGTAGAGTTCGAATCCATGAATTGCTGCCCCTCCCAAATATAAAGGATAATAGGTTTTTTAACCTCATTATCACAAGGATAGTAAATTTTCTATATGAGATAATTAAATTAAAATAATAACCATGTTCTCCAATACCGCCTCATCAGCCTAATAACTAATATATATATGTTATGAAATAAAAAGCTCATACAGTAGAAAAGAGATTATTTTCCGCAATGTTGGTGCGTGCTGGTAACACGGCCAAAAAAACCAAACAACTTGTGTAAGGTCATTGAATTTAGGTTTGGGCACGTGTCTCTCATGACGAATTTAGAGTTATTTTATTTTATAAAATATGATATTTGTAAATGCTATTTGAATTGAAAAAATCAGTAATTTTACTAAATCATGTATATTTTCTTAATCACTTAAAATTAAAAAAAAAAGATTAGAAAGAAATGATACAGTGTTTTTTTGTCATTATCAGGTTTTTTGTTCATTAGGTAAATTATGCTTAACACATTGAGAAAAAGCTCATACCATCGTGGAATCTAGAAAAAAGCTATATATACGTTGTCTTGCCCTTTTATTTTTTTCAACAAAGAGACTATTTCTTGTGTCCCTCACATCACATGTTCACTATTTTAATCAAATTCCAATTAAATTGAGTTGATTGAGTTGTGCTAGCCTTATTTATTAACCATATATATAACACCCAAATATTGGCTTATTAAATATAATATCCAATAAATATAAAAAGGAGAAATGCATATACAAACAACATTTAGACTAGACACAGGTTGGGAAGCTCTGTACTTGGACAACATAGGAAGATTGTCCACAATAAAATAATAACAGCTGTTAATGCATTCCTCTACAAAGTAAAACCATGCTCGTCGCCAATGTGGGTTTATGTATAGAACTGCATCCATTCCCAGCAACACTATGCTGTAAGATGCTAGAAAGCTTGGATAAAATGCATCCATGTTTACCAATCCAGTTTCTTCTTCATTCTTCCCTGAATTCTTGGAAAATGATAGAGGTGACGGATGTGCATTGCGACCTCTTGTCAGCGGCGGTCCACATAGGAAAGAATTATCCTCGTAGCTTCTATTGTTGAATGTTGCAAATTGTGCAACCATCTCTGGGGTCTTTCCAGACAAGTTATTGTGTGCCATGGTGAAAACCTCCAGTTGGTGCAGTTGAGTAAGCTGAGGAGGAATTTTCCCATCTAAGTTGTTGTACAAAAGATCCAAGCTCTCAATTTCCTTCAAGTTTGAAAAGTTGATGGGATTGGCCTTGTCAGGTTGTTGTAGGATAGGTTTAGCACCTTAATTGTGCTGAGATTTTCAAGTTTTGGTGTAATCTCTCTCGTCAAATTGTTGTAGGAAAGATTGATTCTAGACATGTAGGAGAGTAGTCTTCCTTCGTAGGAATAAGAAAAGCTCTTTGTCGTGAACTCCGTATGTGTTTGAAAAATGTATTCATTAACCAAAGGAGAACTTATCCAAAAATTATCGGAGGTATGTCTTTTATTCCAAGTGCTTTCAGATCTGAGGAAAAGGGGAATATGACTAGATAGACAATTGTGAGAAAAAACTATCAAACTTATTTTGTCCAATGTGCACAACTGAATTTGGAGTTCACCTTCAAGTTAATTATTGTCCAAAAGCAGATAACTAAAGTTAGAAAATGTATCAATCGATTTTGGAATGCTGCCACTAAAATTATTGTGGCTAAGATCTAGCATCACCAAATTAGAGCTGTTGTATAATGCATTTTCCAATGACCCTTCCAATCTATTATGAGATAAATAAATTTGATCTATGCTTGAAGGGAAATTTGAAAGTAGGCTTCCAAAGATGTTATTAAGTGAAAGGTCCAGAACTCAAAGTGCATACATATTTTCCTATCCACTGTGGGAGCCTTTCGTGGATATGATTGTGACTGAGATCCAAGAGAATCAAAGAAGAACTATTAGATAAACTGTTCGAGATGGTTCCAGTGAATTGATTGCCATTTAGCCGCAATAAAAGCAAGTTTTGTAAGTTCAAAGTTCCTGGGAAGATTTGGCCTTGCAAACTATTGTTTGAGAGGACGAGCATACGTAACATTAAGCAACCAATGGCCAACTAGGTACCTCTCCTGATAATCCATTGTTGGACAAGTCTAAGCTTTCCATTGAACTTATATTACCAAGAGAAGGAGGAATTCTCCCAATGAAATAGTTTCCTGACATGTTTAAATGCCACAGGTTTGGAGGATGTGCTCCAATTAGTGTCGGAACATGGCCATGTAAGCAGAAATGTCCAAGTATCGTATACTTATATAAGAATGGCTTGGCGACCGAAGTTGTCTTGAAAGGGAATTATTGACAAAGTAAAGTATCCATAAGTCTATGTTGTTCTCTAATAGCCAATATGGAAATCCTTCACTCAATTAGATGTGGGAGAGATCAACATATTTTAGATTGTGCTGGTAGTAAAGGAATTTAGGAAACATTTCGCTGTGTCTGACAAGTAGAGAAGAGTTAATTGGAATTTTGGGATCAAACTATGTTGCTCTGTTTCGGCAAATATATTATTTCCTTTAACAAACAAGGAATTGAGTTTTGTATGGTTAAAGAATGGGCTGAATGTCACTGGAATCTGGAATTTATTGTGTGAAAGATGTAGGGATTCAAGGGATTTTAGAGTCCTCATAGAAGATAGAGATATATTCCTTGTCAATTGATTGTAAGAGAGATCCAATGGCCAAAGAAATGTGAAATTAGCCATACATGTTGGGCTCATTGGTCCTTCTTATGTGGATATATAACACAAATGTTTTGGGTCATAATCCAAAATAATTAAAGAGGGTATAAATACCCTTTTTGGCTGGAAAAAACCTTGAAGAGGAGAGCTGGTTGTTAGAAAGAAAAACAAGCTGCCGAGAGAGAAAAAAGGAGGGAGGCCGCAGAAAGAGAGGAAGTAAAAGACAATATTCTTTGATTTTACTATTGGAAAGGATATTAGTGTCTGATCAAGTTAAAACTTGGATAGTTGATAGAAGACATTTGGTTCTTATTTCTGAACAGTGGAGATTGGGTTTTGAGCACAATAAGTTCTGCTTCTCTTCAGTTTTCGTAGGTCTATACTCTGAACAATTTTCTGCATACAGTTTTGATCAACCATGAAATCGGAAGATTATTTATGGTCCGATCGAGCTAAGTTTTGGTTAGTAGTTGGAGGACACATATATCTTCTTTGTGGACGGTTGGATTGAGTTTCTGTGAACTGTAAGGGCAAGGTTTCCATTCGAACCGAGACCTCTCAATTCTGGTAACTTTTTGCTCTCTTATCTATGGTATAATTGGTAAACCGTGTGGATGATTATTGACCCGTGGTCTGATTGAACTAGAATTTGAACAACTGGTAGGGGACATCTGGGAGTTCATCTTGAACGATTGGATTATTTCCTTGAGCTCTATTTGTTGAGTTGTAGTTAACAGCACATGTTTAGCTTGTCTTACTTAACTCATTAGTCTCTCGTTTAATCCAAATTGAATTTTGTTCAATTTGTTTGATATAATTGAGGTTGTCTACCTATATTGTACTCACTTGATTATAGTGGAGTTGATCTCTGGTGTGGAGTGTCCTGTCGTTTTTTACTCTTTTGATTTGAAAGAGTTTTCCACATAAAATTAGTGTATTTTCTTGTGTAATTTATTTGCATTGTCATTTTTGTTATTCAATCATCTTCTCACAGGTTCAAGTAAGTGGGAAAAGTTTCCTAAGTATGGAGGCAAGGTAACACTAAGATTATTTTTGCTGATATATAGGTTTTTGAGCTGCTTTAATTCGCATAAACCTGAAAATTATTTGGTAATAAGGAACTTAGCCAAAATTAAGGAGACGTGCACACAATCATAGACATACGAGGGGGTTTAGGGGAGATTTGTCATAGCTTCGGCTATGGACATAGGGTTGCTCAATTGTTAGACATTAAAAGATCCTCCAGTAAGATTAAATTTCCTATAATATGCAACATTCTATAATTAAAAGTAATAGTGGAAGTCAAGTCTAGTGTTTTTAGAGGCCAACCTAATAAAATTAAACGAAAACAAAAATTTATCATTGAAAAATATATAAAAATTTAGAAAAGATAAAATTATTATTTATTTTTTTATTTAAATTTGAAAAAAAATTATTTGTCCTTTTTAACTTACTATGTTATAAGATTAATCTATTTTAAGTATAAGATTTAAGGTGATATAAATATATAATTTACTTTTATAAAAAAATTATTCTATCTATTTATATAAAAAAATATTTATTATATAATTTAAAAATTTTTAAATAATAGAATTTTATTATAGTAATTAATGTAATAATATTCATATTACAAATCATATTAATTTTTTATATTCTCTTTTATTTGTAATTTTTTTCAAATATTTTGATTATAGCTCCATTATAGAACTTGCATCTCTCTTGATTCCTCTGAGGTGAAGGACATTACAGTTGCTTCAACTTTTATTATCTGCAAAACTATATATAATGATCTTTTTTTTTTATCTAGTAAGTAAAGGAAATGTATGATATACAAATAATTCTTGATCTCATGGGCAAAAATCATTTCCTTTTTATAGTACTAATCAGTCAAGTAATATTTGAAGTTAGTTTGTAGGACCATATTAAATAATTTTTTTCAATTAAGTGAAACACTTGGTTTTTTTTTTTTTTGTAGTAAACTAATTATTTGCATTTTTAGATAGAAGTATTAAGTTTTAAAAATTATATAATTTATAGAAATATAATCTATAAAAAAATAATAATATTATTAAAAAATATAAATATGTAATGTGAAATCTTTTTTTTATATATATAATGAGAAAAAGATAAGTATAATATAATATTATATAATATATTTAAGACCTTAGAGGCATTTTATATAAATAGATAAAAAATTTTAAAAAATTATGATTTACCTAATTTAATAAAATAATGCTCCAACGACCTCACATTTCAAGGTATTTAAAAAAGATGCTAAGAATAAGAAGTCCCAAATTTGAACTTAATGCAAAAAGACATTATTAAATGAAATTTATTAATAAATATTAAGAGTAAAATTCATATTGATACTTGATGTATGTTAAAAGAGATGTTGCTATAGATACTTCAACTTGATCCAAGAAACTTGGGCTTGGGGAGGTCTACTCTTAGCAATGAATCAAAATAGGAATGGATTTAAAAAAAAAAAAAAACAAAAACTAGGATTTTTACCTCCTACAGCCACAAACCTTATGATCTCATTTTTGCTTAGATTTAGCTCCTCTAATTGGTTTAAAGCATGTAATTATGAGAATAAGGAATTGAAACTAATGAATCATAAAGAAACTTAACATTTACTGTCTCAAACTAAATTATATATATATGATATATCCCTCAATGTCTTAAATAAGATAGGTAGAAAAATTATATCTAACATTTCACATTTATTGATTCTTTTAATTGTTTGTGTATAAGATTTAACTGCTTAAGAGATAAAAGCCCTTTAAGAAATGACAAAATGCTATTGTTCAAGTTATTAAAACTCAGATCAAGGGAGTGCAAATTACTCTCAGTACTCCTTCATCATCACCCAAAAGGAAGATTAATATATATTTGCTCTTTAGTACAACCAACTGTAGAAAGTATTAACGGGACAGAAGATGAGTCGATGTGATTAGAAGTATAATAACTTTTTAAATTACAAAAAAATATCAAAATAAAATAGTAACAAAAAATTAAAATTTATCCTTTATGTAAAATAGTAATAAAGTTGAGTCTTAGTACACACCACCTTTCAACAAAGTAAAAATACTAGAAAACAATAAAAAAAACAAAAAAAGAAAATCCTATCCCACCTTAAGAAAATCATTTTCTAAATATAATTTTTCCAAACCCGTTAAAGAATTCAAATTTGACAACATGTAATGA
>JAHLGP010015772.1:0-52231 GCA_020141445.1 Bruguiera sexangula | reverse complement strand
TCTGCACATAAGTTCTCATTTCATAAGAGATAGATGGAACCACTGTTCAATTTATTGAATTCCTATGAAGAGAACTAAGTGATAAGATAGATAGCCACAGACAAAAATTCATCACCACTCTGCGAAAACAATAAATATTGCAGCTGAAACACCTTACCCCTTTAATGGCTGTTGGGAAGTGGGCAACAGCCCGGGAATAAGCACATAATCTTTCTTCCATAGCAGCATCAAATGTAATCCCCTTTTCTGCAGCTGCTGCAGAAGCAAGTTCTGCGATAAGGTTGGACGCCTGAAACCACAAATAGCACTGTAGACTAGCTTATTTAATGCTAGAACTGTAACTTATAATGGCAGACTTGATGTTAGCAATGGTGATGCAGGAAAGCTAGGAAGGGAAAGATTTAAGGTTGTTGAGATCTAGATTTTATTAAAGTTTAGGAAATTGAAATTCTAGGATTTTAAGTATGGAATTTAACTTTGTATGACTCAATATATATTGGATAAATTACAAAGAGCAATAGAAATTGAAAAAACTTATTAGTATCACACTGATAAAATTAAAAAACTACCAGCATCATACTCAATCTTACCCCAGTACAGGACAAGAGAGCCACACACTTTAAAGGTAAAAATTACCAACAGCCATACAACCCCCAATTTAACCTCCGAAAATATCGCATAAACCTTATATGCAGAAACCACCCAAAAACTTTGAGCTATTAGGTGAAACTCAGGGTATGGACCTTATATTATACTCCAAAATGCCCCCCCATGCGAAATGTGAGGATAGTGTGATTCAAACTCATTGATCACTTTATCATGAAAGCTTTGATACCATGTCAAGAAACCGTTTAACCCAAAAACTTAAGTTACTAGGTGAGGCCTAAGCTATGGATTATGCATTATACTTCAGGTCTCCAACAACGTTTTCAAAAGGTAATTTGTAATTTTGGTCAAAGTTAAGGAATCAAGCAACAAGAAAATTCCAGAAAATCTTCTAAGGTAAGAAAAATTAAAAAGCCTTTCATGCTAAGGAACTGCCATGCAAGCTGAGCAACAGTTATAAAATTCATTGTTGAGAGACTTATTAATTGTACCGATGAAGTCAAAGAAATACGACTCATTAAGAAGATGGCTAAGAAAACTATATGTAAACATGGACTTCGTAACCTTAGAAAAAGAAGAAATAGGCTTAAAAAACAAGAAATCCAATCATTGTTTGCAGGAGCAGCAAGCCCACATATCCACACAAATACTTTCACTCTGTTTTGCCCTGTTTTGTTAAAGTTTCTGAAACTTCATCCAATAATGCATTTGACACAACAAGTGGTATCAAAGTTAGTAGATCGCCCTTGATCCAAAAACCAGAAGTATTTGCGTGAAAATAGTTGAAAACAATTTCTAGTGGTATCAAAGTTAGTATGTCACCTTTGATCCAAAAACCAGAAGAATTTGCGTGAAAATAGTTGTAAACAATTTCTAGCAGTATCAAAGTTAGTATATCGCCCTTGATCCAAAAACCAGAAGTATTTGCGTGAAAATAGTTGAAAACAATTTCTAGGTACAAAAAGTTGTATGACTCTGTTTTGAATAATAAGCCAAAAAAGGTTTTTGGATTGACTCTCTCAATTCCTAAAGTTTCAATTTAGTCCTTTCCTCCCAAATTTGGCTCATCTATCAAAAATTGTGCACTCCAGTCCTAGTAACATCCTAGCCACAGATAATCCTAATACCATCTTCATATACACTCAAAGTCAAGTTTTAATATTTGATTCAGAATTCTACAAATATTGGAGCTCATGAAAGAAGACAATCTTTATCGCACAAAATTTGTGGTAGTCGCTAATTATTATCAAGAACCACCAGTAGAAGAAAGTTCCACAACAGGGTCAAATATGGAGATGAAAGAATATAAGTAAAATTTCTGGAGAGATGCAAGTGCAATGAGGATCATCCAGCAGGCTGTGAGCAAATTTATTTTTCCTAGAATCTTCAGTGTCAAAAGCCAAAGATGCATGAGAAATATTACAAAAGGAATTCAAGGGCTCGAAACTTCAAAAGATGCAGAGAAAATTTGATAACCTTTCTATGAAAGAAAGCGAAAGAATCAAAGGTTTCTATTTAAGAGTTGCTGAAATAGTCAACCAAATCAAGAGCAGCATCGACAACATTGATTAAAAGAAGGTCATAAAACAAATTCCACCAGGTTTAAATTTAAATTTGAGCATAGCATTGCAATTATTGAAAAGACAAAATATCTGTCGAAAGTTATCGTGCACGAGTTAATGGCGCGAGCAAAGAATGGGCAAAATTTTTAGTCAATTGCTGGAGCAAGCATTTCAATCCAGAATCAAAATTAACATGAAAGAACTGTCAACAAAGGAGGAAGGGGCACATATTGAAAACAGAATCAGCAAGGACAAAGAAAAATTCAACACCAACAGAATGCATAGTCTTTCATTCCCATAGACTTCATGGAGAGCATTGGTACATGCAGATATGCCAACTCAAACTCCTTCAATTAGCAGCAAATGGTACTTTCTTTTGTTTGTTGATGATTTTACAGGGACAATGTGGATATATTTTTTGGAGCAAAAGTCAGAGGCCTTCATTCAAAAATAGCTTTGACATCCATTTGATGAAGTTGTAAATCATAATGAGCTACTAGGGACATAATAATTTTAAAGGAATCTTTTAAAGATACTAATAAGAAAGTTTTCTTAAAATCTATCTCCTCTTTCTATGTGAATCCTTTTGCTACCAACTTTGCCTTAAACCACTCTATATTTCCCTCAAAATCTTGCTTGGTTTTAAACACCCATTTATGGCTTATGGGTTTAGAACAATTTGGAATGCCAACAAGCTCCTACACACCATTAGAATACATGGACTAAACTTCTTCATGCATTGCCTCTATCCACTTACTAGATTGTTCACAAGATATTGTTTGATTATAGTTTAGTGGATCAATAACTTGTCCAATATCAAAATCTACCTCACCTAAATATACAATAAAATCATTTGAAATTGTAAGACACCTTATCCTCTTAGATCATCTAATAAGAATAGACTTTACTAGTTTAGGTGGAACATTTGTAATATTTTGATGAAGTGGCATATCAAGCACTCTATTAATAAGATGATACACCACTTGCTCATGCACAATAGCCATAGGAAAAATACTAGGTTCCTCTTCCAAAATAGTTCCACCATCCTACAACTAATTAGGATTATAAATATTATTCTCAAGGAATTCTGTCACTAATACATCAACAATCTTTGTCCCTCGAGCAGGGCAATAGAATCTATAGCTTTTAAAGTTAGTGAGATATCCAATAAAATTGCATCAAGTGGTTTTAGGATCTAATTTAGATGTAATTGGATCATAAATTTTCACCTCAATAAGGCATCTCCATACTTTAAGATGGTTTAAACTAGGAAATCTATTTAAGATATACATGGTTGTTTTCAATGCTTCGCCCCAAAGAAAGATCTGTAAATTGGTTCTACTCATCATGGAATTAACCATGTTCGTTAGGGTGCAACTTCACTTCTTAGTCATACCATTTTGCTTAAGAGTTCCAAGCATAGTAAATTGGGAAACAATCTCACAATTCTACAAATACTTGGCAAGAGGTTTCAGGAACTAACCTGTTTCACCAACTCTACCATAGTACTCACCACCACGGTTAGACCTTAAAATTTTAATCTCCTTGCCACATTGCTTTTCTACCTTAGGCTTAAAGATTTTAAATTTCTTATGTGATTGTGACTTATCACTTATGAAGTAGACATAACCATAATGGGAGAGGTCATTTATAAAGGTTATGAAGTATTTGTTTCTATATAAAGTGTTCTTAAAAGGATCACTTATGCCAATGTGAATTATTTTCAAGACCTCTTTATTATAAGTGGAATGTCAATTAGTTTTCTTAGTCAATTTACCTTTAATGCAATCATCACACTCACTCTCATTAGAGTTCTCAAGACATGGGATGACACTTTCTTTTATTAGCCTATTAATTCTTTCTTTTGAAAGGTGACCTAAACATTTATGTCATAAGGAATAAGAATTTTCTCTTGATAAAGACCTTTAACCCTAGCATTAAAAATGTGAAGTGCATCAAACTATTTAGAGTTAACATTTAAGTTATAAATTATTAGATCTACAAATGTCACTAATAACCACATAATCATAAAACAAACCATAATGACCATTATTAAAACCTAAATAAACACAAATGTTTTAAAGTTTTGACGAGGAAACCAAATTTCATCTTATGAACAATATATAAAAAGTATCTTTCAAAGTCAAAACAAATTCAAAATCTAATTTTAATTCAACTATCCTTATGAACTCTACTACCACTCATTCTTTATTTCCTATAAATAAATTGACTTTATCCTTACTTGGTTTTCACTTGCTTTTGAATCCTTGCAAAGTATTAGTAACATGGATAGATGCCCTAAAGTCAATCAACCAAGAATTAATAGGAACATCTATCAAACTGGATTTAAAGTAAACAAAATAAAGAGAATTACCTAGTTTATTGTTATTATTCTTTTCTTTGAGGTAATTCTTATAGGCAAAATAGTCCTTTCTCTTATGACCTATTTTCTTACAAAACCAACATTTATCTTTGGTTATCACAAGTTTAGGATCAGGGTACTTCTGACTAGAATTACATTCAGGACCACGCTTTTTTTGGAACTTAAATTTCTCCTTGTGAAAAGGCTTATTTGGCATGGTTGATTGACTAAATTCACACTCCTTGAAACCCTACGTTTCATCCTATCCTCTTCTTGATCTCAAATGTCTATTAAAGTGTTGATATCTCAGCTTTCCTTTTAGGTATTGTAAGGTTTTTGGTGAATCAAATTTTGGGGGTAAAGAGTTCAAGGCATAGTTAACAAGAAAAAGGTTAACAATAAGGTAATGGAGTTCACCAAGTCTAACAAAAGAAGCAACCATCTTAAGAATCTATTCCCTAACACCACTTATCCCATCCTACATTCTTTAGCCTCAGTAGAAACTATATACTTTTCCCTAAGAGAAGTAAAGAAGGTTTTAGCATTGCCAGTATTTGGGATAACACTTCGCAAACCCTTACAGATGAACCTTTTCATTACCATAAGGGCCAAATGATTAGCCCTATCCTACTTCTCATAATATGCTTTCTCTACAATAGTACTCTCAAAAGTCAAATTAGCTGCTTTGTCTACTTTTATAGCCATGTCCACATCCTATAGTTAAAACCATTTCTACATCCTCTATCCAATCTTTTATAATTTCCACCTATCAAAGTTTCAATGGGAAAAGACTGATTATTTGAGGAAAAATTACATGGAGCAAAAAAACAATAATGATAGAAATCAATAACATTATGGGCAATAACAATAATTTATTATAAATGTTAAGAATTTCAAAGTATCATTACAAACTCCCCTGTGGGTAGAGAAGGTCATAAACTTTAAAATTATCCTCAAATCACCAAACTAATATAACAATGATTAGAGTCAAAAAATCCAACACCTATGGACAAAAAGATTCTAAACCCACTCATTATTAAAATAACTCCAAGTCATTCAAATTGACACACATAATAACTCCTTGTGGGCAAGTGATTATATGCATAATTCAAACAACAAGAACATCCTAATATCACATGAAAATATTATTTACTCCTCAAATGGTCACTATGATAACAATATTTAATTTATTAACTCTATTCCAATTAAAGATCATGAAAGAAAATTGCCTAAAATAAATTTTTATTTTATATATATATATATATCTTTTTTTTTTATTAAAACGTAAGACAGATAGTAGTCCATAACCCAACAATTCAAATTTGTTCTAAATTGATTAAATATGTAAAAATAATCTAGTACAATAATCTATTGTAGCAATCTAGAAATCAACTCAATGCCATATGACTTCTGCCGGACTACGGCAAAGCAGCATGGCACATGGATAATTTATCCATGTACCAAAACCCAACAAGGTCAAGCTTCTCGGCCTTGCCATCAAAAGGTTTCGGCATATTTTATTTTATTTTACTTTTATTCAAGAAAATAAGAAGGGTTCTATATAACCAAGTTCTAATACCACATGTATGAATTTACAATCCCATAATGTCATATCAAAACTAAAATCACAGTTATAAACTAAATATTAATAAGGTATTAGTCATACCCCTTACTGCCATATTGTAGAAATTGATAATATATGCATACTAACAAGTATGTTGAGATTAGGATTTTCCTTTCAAATAATGTGGACAGTTTTTTGTTCTCTCTAATGGGAATAATAGAATGTATCCTCTTGTGTGAAAATGAAACTTATCTCTTATATTTATATTCAAATCCTAATTAAATACACCCATCATGAACTCAACATCAAGTTTTATACAAAATAATTATTTTTGGCCCATGCGTTAAAAAAAAAATTCCAACACATTTTTATTTTATGTAACACACATAAGAGGTAAATAAAACCTATTAGATCACTTTATAATATCTAGATCTACAATTGAGTTACATATTTAATTTTATTTTTAAATTAAAATATAAAATTCAATTAATAACAGATAAAAAATGAGAAAATATTTTAATAGTCCGAACTACTAATCAGTTCGTGCACTAAAAATAAAATAGAGTATGTAATGGAATGAATCCATTTCCCAAAACCCATATGATTCCTTTTTCTTAGCTAAAATGAACATTTTGCAGATTTTTAATTTTACAGTTTTTGAAGCAGAAATGCGAATTGAAGATGTGATTGTCTGATTCCATTCCCGGCAATCAACTTTGAGCGTTTGGTGTTCACGAAATGTGTAAACTACCAGTGTTTGATTTTCTTAGTATCTATTTCGGCCTTTCTGGTTAACCTTTAATTTTCTCCTTTGGGTTTTTAATGCAGCTGTATGGCAGCCAGGTCATTTTTGCAGCAGGGGCTGCCGTTCCCGTCCGCTTCTTTGCTAAAGAAGCTGCTCCTCTAGCTAAAGAACAAATACGCAACGTTTCTCTACAGCGGTTCTAAAGGATACGTAGCAGTTATAAAGTCAGCATATTGCCTTTATGGCAATTTATAGAGAGTATGCATTATTTTTATCTAATGGTTTCTAAGAGAATATGCAATGCTTTATTATATTTCATTCGACGGCTTTTCAAACAATATATAGTGCTTTTTTATTTTTATGAAGCGGCTTACACAGAATTTGTGATGCTTCTATAAATTTTAAGCAGCTAAAGTCGTGGAATATGCTTTCTAATTCATTATAGTTGCTATTTCTATTTGATTTGTGAAATTTTTATATATTGGAACATAAATTTTTAGCTTAGACGGTAATCAAATTACTAAATATTTTTAGGTAATTAGCTCATATCAAATGTAAAATCTCACAAAATGAGTCTTTAACTTGCTCAATATAAAATTGAACAAATCCAAGTAAAAATTAAACAAACTTCACAAGTTTTGACTGTAAATTCTTTTGACGTCTTTTATTATCATCCTAAAGTAAAAGCAATAAAATGTCAGTTTTACTATTTAAAGATAAATCCAATTAATGATAAATAGAACAAACAACTATAGATAAGAAAAGAACTAGAACAATTGAAATAGTTGTGAACAAAATCTTTTTCTTAGTACAATAGAAGGACATTGCTTTAATGGTACTAGTATAACTGTTTTCATTGTTAAAAAAAATATATATATATATAATGCCTTAGCTTTTCCCGGCCCAAATTGTAATTTTTTTTCTTTTTCACAACACAAATTAGAGTATCTTCCAAATTCAAAATCTACATAAATATTATAAGAGACATCATTCATCTTCGTCTGCACTAAATCAAAATCCTCTAATTTGACATGATGAACATTACAAAGTTTTTTTTTTTTTTTCTTACCAACCTGAATTGAATTGAAAAAAAGCATAAGATCTGAGGAGGTATTATCACAATGCAATAACTTACATAAGAGTATAAGAGGTTTGATCAAATCTATTTAGTACTTATATTTAAACTAAATCGAGAGTAATAGTTTGGAAATTTAGAAACTATAACCAATCAAAATAAGAATAAAACTAGATTAAATTGTCATTGGTGGTTGTGGATCAAGTTAGTTTGACAGTTCAACACATACTACACGGATAAAGAGATATGGGGTTCATACTAAGAATTACTTCCCAAAATAATATCTAGAGGTTTGCAAGTCACATAAAATATAATTTCAAATTACAAAGCCTTGAATCTTTAGAACATAACAGAGAAATTACAAAAGACCAATATATAAAAAAAATAAAATTTCTGTGTAAAAAAAATAAGTGACAGTCAGTTTGGTTTTTACAATTTTTGCGTTAGGCGCTTGTCATTCCAGTCCCCTTAAAGAAGCCGCTCCCCTATCTCTCGGCTAAAGAGGATTTTCTAAACCTTCTATTGTGACTGTTTTTAACAAATAAGTGACTTTTCTTTGTAGCTGTTTTCAATGAATACACAATGGCTCCAAATTGAGCATATTGCTTTTATGCCACGGTTTTTGAGATAATATAGAGTGGTTTAGTTATGTTTATGTAATGGCTTTTTAAGACAATATGCAAGACTCTATTGTATCTTATTCGGTAGCTTTTAAATAATATACTATGCTTTTTGTATTTTTATGCAGTGGCTTATACAGAATTTGCAACTCTTCTCCTAATTTTGAGCAAAGGTATAGCGTGCTATATGCATTCTACCATATTATAGTTACTATTGGTTTTGTAAAATTTTCATGTATTCAGCTAGGGAAAAGGTAACAACAACGGTCGATTGTTTTGTTATTTTGAACAACTAGTTGAATATGATGCAATGACACATAAGATTAAACAAGATTAAACATGTGAATCCAAGATATTCCTGTTACATAATCAGAAAGGTGCAAACATTCAGAATACCAGTGAACTTTTAAGGCCTAACTACAATGTCTTTGATACTAAAATATTTTTTTCCAGTTATGGGATGAATTATTCAGTGAAACTGTCCAAACAGCTCAACTATAGAATTGGTGAATTACATCAAATTAAGGATAAGTATGTGGATGCCAAAGGAACCTTAAATCTTCTAATTGTACGATTGATTAAAACTGCATGCAGAAAAATGTTTAGAATGTAAACTTGCGAAATTGAAGAAAAATTTGGACTCACAGTGCTCAAAATACAATTTCCACTATTCAAACTCAAGAACAATACATCTTCTATTAACTGTCCAAGTTTCAGCTACCTTCTAATAGTAATATATAAGAATACTACCTCAAATTGAAAATTTCAATAGTCACCCAATTGTCATTTTCTCTCCTTTTATAGCCTCTCTGTCTTTTTTAATTAGATTTTAGTATCCAAAGATAGGTATTTATCTTCTCATTAAGTGTTTTTGGGTTATGGGCCAAAAACAAGTACATTTGAACTTAATCTCCATAACAATTGGACTTCCACACCACATAGGAAAGGACTAATGAGTCCAACAATTCTCCCTCTCATGACTATATGGAGGTATTGGTCATCCTGACCAATGAGTAACATAACTTAACCTTCCCTCTTAGCAATGGTTTTAACATATCATCCACATTATCATCTGTATAAATCTTTTAAAGTATAAGCTGTTAAGAATAAGTGTCAGCTATTTAGAATTAAGAATATCACATATCCAATGATATCGTACATGAATATATTATGACTTAATATGAAAAGCTGATTCTTACCAAAATGGATGACACCTTGACTATCACAATACAACACATACTTTAGTTGTTTAAAACCAAGCTCCTTAGTGAATCTTTTCATCCAAAGCAACTTTTTGAATGCTCTAGTTATAGTAATGAACTTTACCTCTTTAATGGACAATAAAATACACTTTTACAATTGAGATTGTCTACTAACTTGAAGTAGACTTTTTAGAGTTAATATTACTTGTCATATATGAATTTGTATATCCAATAAGGGTAAGCTCATTACTCTTAAAACAAAATCTCAAATTAGTAAAGTATTACAAATATCTTAATATCCACTTTAATGCATTCCATTGCTACTTACTAAGATTTGAAAGGAATCAACTAATTGTGTTAATTGCATGAGCTATATTGGGCATCGTACACATTATAGCATACCTTAAATTGCCTACAACTGATGCATAAGGAACTCTTTGCATTTCTTCCTTCTCTTTCTCTATGGAAGCACATTGGTTAACATATAATCTAAAATATGGAGCAAGAAAAGTGCATACCACTTTAACTTTATAAATATTAAACTTTGAAAGCACCTTTTCAGTGTACTCATTTTAGGACAAGTATAACTTCTTCTTTTTTTTCCTATCCCAAGTGATTAACATGATGAAGATCTTTTTTGCTTGTCCTAAGTTCTTTAGGCTAAGTTCTTTAGGGCAAAGGGCTTACTTAACTCTTACTTTATTGTAACAATTTTAGAAATATTATGAATAACAATAAGTATATCATCAACATAAAGCAGTAAAATGATAAAATCATCATCAATGAATCTCTAAACAAAAACACAATCATTAAAAGTAGTCTTTTTGTAGCCTTGCTCCCCTATAATAGACTCAAACTTCCTATATTGTTGCCTTGAAACTTGTTTTAAGACATACAATCTCTTTTTCAACCTACACACATGATCCTCTTTTCCTTTCCCTTTAAAGCCCTGCGATTATTTTGTATAAATTTCTTCTTCCAAGTCACCATGGAGAAAAACTATTTTCACATCCATTTGCTTGATCTTTAAGTCTTGGCATATAGCCAGACCCAACACAACTAAAATGGAAGACATTTTCACCACTAAGGAAAAGATCTCTTCAAAGTTAATGCCTTATTTCTAACTAAATCCCTTAACAACCAATATAGCTTTATATCATGGATGTGAAGTGTTATTTTCTTGTTTTATCCTATAAACCCACCAATTTTTCAAAACCCTTTTATCTTTAGGTAACTTTACTAACTTATAAATAGAGTTGTCATGTAAGGATTTCATCTTATTTGTCATGACATCTATCTAGTGTTGCCTATGATCACTTTCAATTGCTTCTTCATAGCAATCAGGTTCTTTGCCTTTACTTAACATAACAAACTCATTAGGAGAGTACCAAGTAGAAGGCAACGAAACTCTATTAGACCTTCATGGCTGAAATGGAGGTGAAAACGCACATGGATGATCTTTTAAGGGAGCATCACTATTACTTGTACCCTACATATTATGACTGTTGAACATTCTCTTCATGTTCCTAAACATCAATTGGATCACTTATAGGTTTCTAAGGAACTAGATCAATATTAACAAGACTATGATTAACTTGAGTAGTTGCCTTCTCAATATCTTCAATGTCTTCTCAATATCTTCAATGTTCTGATCTTTAAAGAACACAACATCTCTACTTCAGACAAGTTTCTTCTCAATTGGAACACAACATCTCTCTTCAAAAAGTAATTGCTTCTAAATTCACAAGAAATCCCTACTTATTCTACAAGACATCATTGCTTATTTTGTCAACAACTGTAACTTAATGTAGAAAAAGCATTACCTTAACAGAACAAAAGAATCGTTGCATGTACAATTCATAACCGCTGCATATGAAGTATTACAAGTGTAGCAATTATCTTTTAAAATTGCTGTCTAAGACACCTTATGCAATGGTATGATATGTGTTGTAATAAGCTCAGAAAATCATTGCATAAAATTTACTGCAGTGCTTGCAAATGTAGCAGATTAAAAACATTGCATTTGACTCTAAGCAGCAATTTCAGCTTGCTACTGTAACTCTATTTTCTTGCAGTGTGTCAGTGCTCTGGTATGATAATCCCACAAGAAAATTCCAGGTTGCGTCAAGGTGACCTGACGTCTCCTTATTTATTTATGCACCTATCGCACTTCATTATGCAGACAGTGGAAAATAAGCAGTGAAAGGCACTTAAGATTTCTCGGCACGGACCAGTTATTTCACATTTATTCTTAGCGAACGATTTATTATTATTCAGAGGTAATTCTCCTTCCTACGTGACCGCTATGAATGATGTTCTCAACCTTTTTGGTTCAATTTTAGGTTAGAAGGTCTAGGAGAAATCAATGCCTTTTTTTTTTTTTTTGCCTAATTTAAGGCGCTAGCTAGCTAATTCCATCTGTCATGTTTTGGGCTTTGCGGTGGACCAAACAATTTTTTTTTACTATTTGATCACAATTCTTTTACTGCCTCAAACCCAAAATCTGACTTTAATTTGTTTGCCAGTGGCCCTAGTTCCATACTTTGTTAATGGGTGAATACATCAGTGATGAAGCCAGATGTAGGCTACTCGGACGTTAGGATTGGGAGATTGACTTGCACACATGGAACAAGATGAACAGTAATTACAGTCCTGCGCAAGCTCGGGAAAATGGGTGTAACTTCGTCGATACAGATCAGAATGACCTGATTTGAAAGCCAAATGAACAAAGACTTCTGAATTAACAATTTCTCTGTTTTGAGTTTTCTCAAATAAGCACTGTAGGCAGGATGAAATCGGGGTGGAAATGGACAGATGTAAATGGACAGAACAGAGGAAAAGATAGAACTTTGTTGGTTGCTCTTCCAGGCCTCCAAGAAAGTGGATAGGGCACCAATTCTTCTAGATTGATGACTGCAACTCTTCAAGGATGAAAAAAAAAACCTCCGACTCTTCAAGGACGGAGTGAAAACTCTTCAAAGTTTTCAAGGGTACAAACTCTTCAAGGTTCATGATAATGGCTTAACGCAAAATTTTTCATTAATCAAATTCGTCTTCTGAATACATAAAGTAGATGGTCTTTTGTAGTCAAAGAAAAAAACAAATGAAAAGACTCGAGCAAATGAAGAGACTAAAGAGCGTTAAAGATCCTAGAAGGCATAAAACATTAAAGAACTTAGAAACTAGAAACTAGGTAAATGTTCAATGTCCTCTTGATCATCCCAAAGTATCTTTTAGGCTTCCAATGTATAGGGAAAGACAAGGACTTTATTGTGGCATGGGCTTGCGAATGAAACTATTGGTCTTCGGATTGTGTCCCTTCAATATCTCCTCGACTGGTCGAGTGACTTGTCGAGCTCGGATGCGGGCTGATCTCCTTGGTCGAGTAAGCTCGTCTTTGATGTGGGCGGCATTATCAATCTGGCCTGCATCATCCTCCCCTTCTTTAATAGAAATCGTCCCCAAATTCATGTCATCATCAGAGGAATCACCAGCATAAGGTGTTAAATGCCGAACGTTGAAAACATCATGTGTTTTTATATGAGAAGGAAGCCTTAAGCGATATGCATTGGGATTGATACGTTCAAGGACTTCAAGAGGACCAAGCTTACAATCACTAAGCTTGTTATAGCTTCCAACAGGATGACGTTCTGGTGGTAAGTAAGCCCAAACAAAATCTCCTGGTTCGAAGATAACTTCATGTCGTTGCTTATCGACATCCTTTTTATAGGACTCTGTCTTGCTTTCTAACCTTTGGCGCACATCTTCATGAATTGCTCTCATCTGAGAAACAATATCTTCAACATTGCCATTAGACTTTTCAATAAAAGGAATGGGTGCAAGATCAAGAGCAGTGTTCGGTTGTTGTCCATACACGATCATGAAAGGACTATACCCAATCATACGGTTTACAACACAATTATATGCAAATTCGCCCTGTGACAGTCGCATCTCCCAAAAGCGAGGATTTTCATCAATCAATATCCTCAATAGATTTCCTAAGGTTCGATTGACGACTTCAGTTTGCCCATCAGTTTGGGGATGAAATACAGTACTATATTGCAGTTTAGTACCGACATTCTTCCACAATTGTCGCCAAAAATAACCGAGAAACTTTGTGTCCCGATCAGAAGTAATAGTCTTCGGAATGCCATGCAATTTATAGACTTCCTTCAAGAATAATTCAGCAATACGCGAAGCATCCATAGTTTTGCGGCAAGGAATAAAATGTGCCATCTTTGAGAATTAATCTACAACAACAAAAATGGAATCCATACCTTTAAGAGTGCGAGGTAGTCCAAGAACAAAGTCCATAGAGATATCTTCCCAAGGTGCTTGAGAGATTGGTAAGGGCAAATAAAGGCCAACATTAGTAGTATGCCCTTTTCCAGTTTGGCATCGTCGACACCTCATCACATGTCGATGTATGTCTCGTTTCAAATGAGGGCAAAAGTACTTGGCTGAAACAAGTTGCACAGTCTTGTCACGTCCAATATGTCCGTTGCGATGAACTTCATTGATCACCCTTTGTCGAAGTGAACAATCAGGTACACATAAACGGTTCCCTTTGAAAAGAAACCTATCACACTCAGTGAAATCAGCAAGTTTCTTTTCTTTTACTTCAGGCAAGATTTTGGAGAAGTAAGGATCTTTATGATACAACTCTTGGAATGATTCGAATCCAAGAACTGTTGAGCACATTATGTGGAGTAAACTCTTCTTTCTACTAAGAGCATCAACAACTTGATTTTGAACTCCAGCCTTATGTTTAATGATGAAAGTGAACTCCTAAACGTATGCAGCCCATTTTGCACGCTTGGAGTTAAGCTTTTGCTGCCCTGAAATATACTTGAGAGCTTCATGATCAGTGTACAAAACAAACTCTCGATGAATAAGATATTGCCTCCAATGTTCGAGTGTGCGAAATAGTGCATAGAACTCCAAATCATAAGTGCTATAACGAAGTTTAGCACTATTCAATTTTTCGCTAAAGAAGGCAATGGGTCAACCTCCTTGACTCAGAACTCCTCCAATACCAGTACCTGACGCATCGCAATGTACTTCAAAAACAAGGTCAAAATTAGGCAATGCGAGTACCGGGGCCGTGCTCAATTTTTCTTTAAGTTGCTCAAAACTTTTCTGAGCCGTAGTCAAAGACTCTTTTCTTCATGCAAGAAGTAAGTGGGGCTGCAATAGTGCTGAAGTGTGCAATAAATTGTCGATAGAAAGAAGCGAGGCCATGAAAACTTCGTACCTCATGCACATTTGATGGAGTTGGCCATTCTCGAATCACTTTGATCTTGGCATCATCCACTGAAATCCCCTTTGCTGAAATATGAAATCCCAAGAAAAGGATTTGCAGTACCATGAAATAACACTTCTCGAGGGCTGCGCACAAGCGCTCCTGTCTCAACACTTGTAGTATTTCTTGAAGATGCTGCAGGTGCTCGTCAATAGACTTGCTAAAAATAAGAATATCATCGAAATAGACCACAACAAATTTTCCCAAAAAGGGTTTCAAAATTTGGGTCATGAACCTCATGAATGTCGATGGTGCATTCGACAAACCGAATGGCATGACTAGCCACTCGTACAACCCATCTTTCATTTTGAATGTCGTCTTCCATTCATCTCCAGACTTGATTCTAATTTGGTGATATCCACTTTTCAAATCCAGCTTCGAAAAGATGATTGCACCAGAGATTTGATCCAAGAGGTCATCAAGGCGAGGAATAGGGAATCGATATTTGACAGTGATTTTGTTGATCGCTCTACTATCCATACACATCCTCCAAGTACCATTTTTCTTAGGTACCAAGAGAGCTGGAATGGCACATGGACTAAGGCTTTCTTGGATAAAACCCTTAGTCAAGAGTTCGACAACCTGTCGATGCAATTCTTCATGCTTCGTTGGACTCATCCGATAATGAGCCAAATTTGGTAGGGAAGCACTAGACATCAAATTGATTTGGTGCTGAATGTCTCTCATAGGAGGGAGACATCGGGAAAACAACCTTGAATTTTTCCAAAAGTGGTCAAACTTCAAGAGGTATGGAAGAAGCAACTTCACCTGCCTTGTGAAGTAAAACATATATAATACGAACCCCTTTTAGAGCACCTTTCATATCCTTCATCGAAAGCAATGTAGGAGATGAAGACATTTCGACAACAGGAGTTTTTAAAGGCTCCTTACTAGGTGCTAATATAATTTTCTTCCCTCCAAATTCAAAAGAGTACGTATTTTGATAACCATCATGAGTAGTTCGCCTATCAAATTGCCATGGTCGCCTAAGAATGACATGACTAGCATCTATTGGTAGAACATCGCACCATATTTTGTCGAAATAAACAGAACCAATAGATAGATTAACAAGGCAGCATTTGGAAACAGTTATCTCGGTACCTTTTGACAGCCATGACATCTTGTAAGGTGTGGGGTGCGCCTTTAACTCCAACTATAGTTTGTTCGCTGCCATTTCAGAAACTATATTCTCACAGCATCCAGAGTCAATAATCAATTGACATACCTTCCCTTTAATTGTGCAAGCGGAATGAAAAATGCTGGTGCGCAGCCACTTATCTTCGGTCTCATCACGAGGAACTAGAAAGATTTTTCTCACCATAAAAAATTCACCAAAATCAGCATGCACTATTTGCTCGTCACCTGCAGACTCTTCAACATCATTCACCTCTCCTTCGAGCGGATTCTTCACATGCTCATCCGAATCATTATCCATTAAGAAGGCTTTGCCGGCTTGTCGATTTTTGTTCTTTTGGCAATTGCTAGCACGATGACCCAACTCACCACAAGCATAGCAACGAATATCGGACTTAGTTGGTTACTTTAAAATGTTGGGCTGATTAGGAAACTTACTAGCGGTTTGTGTCGTAACCTCAGCAACTTTGGTGATGCCAGGGGTACTCCTAATGGGTCGATTGGTCATGATAGAGGATGGTTGCCTCCTCGAGCGAGAACACTCTACCTTGAGTGCTGGTTGATGTGCATCTCCTAAGTCCCAAATGTCAAGGACTTCCAAGGCATCTTGAATATAAAGTTGAAGGCCATTCAAGTACTTGCTCACAAGCATTTCCTCTGGATCTTGAATGTTGTTGCAAATCACCAACTCATCGAATTCGTTGGTGTATTGGTCCACCGTTCACGTACCTTGCCTTAGATTTTGGTACCATTGATAGAGCTCTCTCTTGTATCCCTTAGGTAGGAAATACTTTCGGATCTTGTCTTCCATCTTCTTCCATGAAGTAATTGGTGCTTTGCCAATAGATTGGCGAGTTTGCTTCTCACGCCTCCACCAAGTGAGGGCTTTACCTCTAAATTGCATAGCGATGATCCCAACTTGACGATCCTTAGGAACATTTCGATGCTCAAACACTTCATTAACAAGTGTTAGCCAGTCAACAATTTCTTCAGGAGATTCATTACCTGAGAATTCTGAGATATCCTTTTTAACTTCTTTTTCCCACTCCGGTTCACAAATATTTTGCTCGTGACGTTGAACATTCCTCCGATTGCGAAATGGTCGAACATTCTCCAAGGATGAAGAGTCACCATTGTAATTTTTGGTCCTGGAACGAGGTGGTGAATTGTTTCTTTCCACCCTCAGACGCTCAACTTCCCGCGTCAACTCATCAATTTGTTGTTGCATATGTTGCTGCAAATTGTCAGCGAGCGTATGCACTTCATTCAGTGGGATGGTTCTGCCTCCACGACGTCTAACTTTTCTTGGTGGCATGGTTCTCTCCTCCAAAGCTCTGATACCAAATGATGAAGCCAGATGTAGGCTACTCGGACGTTAGGATCGGGAGATTGACTTGCACACGTGGAACAAGATTAACAGTAATTACAGTCCTGCGCAAGCTCGGGAAAATGGGTGTAACTTCGTTGATACAGATCGGAATGACCTGATTCGAAAGCCAAATGAACAAAGACTTCTGAATTAACAATTTCTCTGTTTTGAATTTTCTCAAATAAGCACTGTAGGCAGGATGAAATCGGGGTGGAAATGGACAGATGTAAATGGACAGAACAGAGGAAAAGATAGAACTTTGTTGATTGATCTTCCAGGCCTCCAAGAAAGTGGATAGGGCACCGATTCTTCTAGATCGATGACCGCAACTCTTTAAGGATGAAAAAAAAAACCTCCGACTCTTCAAGGATGGAGTGAAAACTCTTCAAGATTTTCAAGGATACAAACTCTTCAAGGTTCAGGATAATTGCTTAACGCAAAATTTTTCATTAATCAAATTCGTCTTCTGAATACATAAAGTAGATGGTCTTTTGTAGTCAAAGAAAAAAACAAATGAAAAGACTCGAGCAAATGAAGAGGCTAAAGAGCGTTAAAGATCCTAGAAGGCATAAAACATTAAAGAACTTAGAAACTAGAAACTAGGTAAATGTTCAATGTCCTCTTGATCATCCCAAAGTATCTTTTAGGCTTCCAATGTATAGGGAAAGACAAGGACTTTATTGTGGCATGGGCTTGCGAATGAAACTCTTGGTCTTCGGATTGTGTCCCTTCGATATCTCCTCGACTGGTCGAGCGACTTGTCGAGCTCGGATGCGGGCTGATCTCCTTGGTCGAGTAAGCTCGTCTTCGATGTGGGCGGCATTATCAATCTGGCCTGCATCAATCAGATTCCGGAAAGCCAAGATGACACTCCGCCAAGTTATTACTGGCCTCAATTAGCGCTCTTTCATGATGCCTTTCATACTTCAGCTGCTTGTCGCTATAAATGGAGGCCCCCATTGTGGCCCTAAGGCTGTGTTCCTTCCACACTCTTCTCTTATCAGCTCGAGTTAACATTCCTCTGTCCCCTTCTTCATAATCTCTACGCTTCATTTCATTTCCTGATGGCCGCCGTTGCCAACATTGAAGAAACAAACCAAGTGCCCAACAGGTCCCCGAACGATGTTGAGAGGCAGACAAACCAGCCGCTAGAGATCGAGCTAGTCGACTACTCCAAAAGGGCACAGTGGCTTCGTGCCGCCGTGTTGGGTGCAAATGATGGGTTGCTGTCCACCGCATCCTTGATGATGGGTGTTGGGGCCGTCCGTAAAGATGCCAAGACCATGGCCCTCACCACGATCGCTGGAATGGTTGGTGGATCCTGTAGCATGGCCCTCAGAGAGTTTGTCTCTGTTTACTCCCAATACGACATAGAAATGGCCCAACTGCAGAGAGAGCCCAAGGCTGGAAGCATTGACTCAAGTGAGCTCGAGGCAAAGAAAAGGGAGTTGCCAAGCCCACTGCAGGCCGCTGCAGCATCTGCTGTGGCCTTTGCTGTGGGGGCGCTGATACCGCTTCTTGGAGCGGCCTTCATAAAGAGTTATGGTGTGCGGATTGATGTGGTGGTAGCATTGTCGAGTCTTGCCTTGTTTTCTTTAGCCATATATATTGTCACATGTAAGCTTCCATTTCTTCTACTTCCTCTCTCTTCTTCTCGATGATCTTTTTTGTGTGTCTCTCTTGATTCCTTCTTATGGGAGAAGGGAGGCGCAGCGGAGTATAAATAGCCCCAAAAAAAACTTCTCCCACTTGCTTGAACCTGTGAGGAGATGATTGAATAATAAAAATTGGCAATGCAAATGGACCACACAAGAGAACACACCAATTTTACGTGGAAAACCCCTTCAAATCAAAAGAGGGGAAAAACCATAGACACTCTAAATTAGAGGTCAGCTCCACTATAATCAAGTGAGTACAATAGAGGTATACAACCTCAATTACATCAAACAAATTGAACAAAATTCAATTTGGATTAAACAAGAAACTTGTGAGTTAAGCAAGACAAGCCAACCACGTTCTGTCAACTACAACTCAACAAGTATACCTCAAAGCAGTAATCCAACCGTTCAAGATGAACCTCCAGATGTCCCCTACCAGCTGTCTAAATTTCAGATCAATCAGACCACGGATCAATAATCATCAACACGGTTTACCAATTCTGCCACAGATGAGAGAGCAGAGAGTTACCAGAATTAAGAGGCTTCGGTTCAAATAGAAAACCTACCCTTTCAGTTCACAAAAACCTAATCCAAATGTTCACAAACAAGATCTATGTGTCCTCCAACTACTGAACAAAAATCAGCTCGATCGGACTACAAACAGTCTTTCAATTATACGGTTGATCAAAACTGTCACAGATGAGAGAACAGAGAGTTACCAAAATTGAGAAGCTTTAATTCCAATGGAAAACCTGCCCTTGCAGTTCACAAAATCAAATCCAACCATTCATAATCAAGATCTATGCGTCCTTCAACTACTGACTAAAAAGCAGCTAGATCGGACAGCAAAAAATTTTTCAATTACACGGTTGATCAAAACTGCACACAGAAAATTGCCCAGAGTATAGACCTACGAAAACTGAAGAGCAGTAGGACTTACAGTGCTCCAAATCCAATCTCCACCGTTCAGAAACAAGAACCGAACGCCCTCTATTAACTAGCCAAGTTTGAAGCTGATCGGACACTGATATCTCTTCCAAATGCAAGATCAAAGAGACTGCCTATTTTCTTTTTTCTTTCTTTTCTTTCTCTCGGGCGACGACTCTCCCTTCTCTCTCCTTTTTCTTTTTTTTTTTCTTTTTCTCTCACACGGGTGACGGCTCTCACACTCTCTCTCTATTTTTGGTTTATTTCAGCTAAAGGGGTATTTATACCCCTTTAATATTTTTTTTTAGGTTATGGTCCACATAGGAAGGGACTAATTAACCTAACAATTTTCCCCCTCCTAACTATGTGGAAATATTGGTCATCGTAGCCAATGTACAACACAACTCAAATTTCCATCTTGATAATGCCTTTGTCATCATATCAGCAACATTATTATCTGTATGAATCTTTTCAAGTGCTAACTGTTTAAAATAAAAAACATCTCGTATCCAATAATACCGCACGTCAATATGTTTTGACTTAGCATGAAAAGTTGGATTCTTACCAAGATGGATGACACTCTGGCTATCACAATACAACACATAATTTGATTGTTGAAAACCAAGTTCCTTTATAAACCTTTTCATCCAAAGCAACTCTTTAGACGCTTCAGTTATTGCAATAAACTTTGCCTCTGTAGTGGACAATGCAACATACTTCTGCAATCGAGATTGCCAACTCACTGCTCCCCCTGCAAGAGTAATCACATAACCTGAAGTAGACTTTCTGGAGTCAATGTTACTTGTCATATTTGAATCTGTAAATCCAGTAAGGATAGGCTTATCACTCCCAAAACAAAGTCTTAAATCAGTGAAACCTCGTAAATATCTCATTATCCACTTCATTGCATCCCAATGCTTTTTACCAGGATTTGAAAGAAACCGACTAACTGTGCCAATTGCATGAGCTATATTAGGTCTCGTGCACACCATTGCATACATCAAACTGCCCACAACTGATGCAAATGGAACTCTTTGCATCTCTTCCTTCTCTTTCTCTGTAGAAGGGCATTGGTTAATGGATAATTTAAAGTGTGTAGCAAGAGGAGTACCTACCACTTTAGCCTTATCCATGTTAAACCTCTGAAGTACTTTTTCAATGTACTGCTTCTGGGACGGATACAACCTTTTCTTTTTCCTATCCTAAGTGATTGACATGCCGAAGATCTTCTTTTCTGGTCCCAAGTCCTTCATGGCAAAGGACTTGCTCAACTCTTCCTTCAACTTGTTAATTCTAACAGAATTACGACCAACAATAAGCATATCATCTACATAAAGTAGTAGAATGATAAAATCATCATCAGTAAATCTCTGAACAAAAACATAATGATCAGAAGTAGTCTTTTTATAGCATTGCTCCCTCATAACAGACTCAAACTTCTTATACCATTGTCTCGGAGCTTGTTTCAAGTCATACAAGCTTTTCTTCAACCTGCACACATAATCCTCTTTTCCTTCCACCTCAAATCCCTCTAGTTGTTCCATATAAAATTCTTCTTCCAAGTCACCATGGAGAAAAGCCATTTTCACATCCATTTGCTCAATCTCTAAGTCATGGCTAGCAGCCAAACTCAACACAACTCGAATGAAAGATATTTTCACCACCGGTGAAAAGATCTCTTTAAAGTCGATACCTTGTTTTTGACTGAATCCTTTGACAACCAATCTGGCTTTGTATCGTGGACGTGAAGTATTTTCTTCTTACTTTATTTTGTAAATCCACCGATTTTTCAAAGCCCTCTTGCCTTTAGGTAATTTTACTAACTCATAAGTAGAGTTATCATATAAAGATTTCATCTCATCTGTCATGGCATCGATCCAGTGCTGTCTGTGCTCACTCTCAACGGCTTTTGTATGACATTCAGGTTCTCCCCCGTCAGTTAACATCACAAACTCATCAGGAGAGTACCGAGTAGAAGACACTAGAATTCTATTGGACTTCCGTGGCTGAAACAGAGGTGAAGATATGTGCGGATGATCTTCTATTGGAGCATCAATATCACCTGCACCCTTCATATTATGATCCTGTTGAACATTCTCATCACGTTCTCGAATATTACCATAGACATCAACTGGATCATTCAGAGATGTCTGGGGAAATGGAACAATATCAGCAGGACTATCATTAACCTGAGGAGTTGACTTCTCAATGTGTTCGATGTTTTGATCCTCAACGAACATAACATCTCTACTCCTTACAAGCTTTTTCTCAACCGGATCATATAAACGGTACCCGAAGTCATCTTCACCATAACCAAGAAAGATATACTGCCGAGTCTTCACATTTAACTTCCCTCTTTCATCTTTAGGGACATGAACAAAAGCCTTACAGCCAAAGACTCGTAAATGGTCATAAGAGACTTCCTTACCAAACCACACTTTGTCCGGAACATCCCCTTGTAGTGGAGCACTAGGAGACATATTAATTACATATGTCACTGTATTCAAAGCTTCACCCCAAAAGGATCTAGGTAATTTTGCATTTGAGAGAAGACATCTGACCCTCTCAATCAACGTTTTATTCATCCTTTATGCTAAACCATTTAATTGTGGTGTCTTGGGAGGTGTCCTCTAGTGTCTGATCCTATACTTTCTACAGTATTCATCAAATGGACCACTATACTCACCACCATTATCAATGCGGACACATTTCAGCTTCTTACCAGTCTGTCTCTCAACAAAAGCATGAAATTGTTTAAATACATCAAAGACTTGATCTTTAGTCTTTAACGCATAAACCCAAAGCTTCCTTGAGTGATCATCAATAAAAGTCACAAAATAAAGAGCACCACCAAGTGAGCGTACCTTCAAAGGACCACATACATCAGAATGCAATTCAAGCAACTCTGATTTCCTTGAATGTGAGTGACTTTTAAATGTAACTCTATTTTGTTTCCCAGCAAGACAGTGAGGACACTTCTTTAAAACTACACTCATTATGTCTGGAAGCTGGTTCTTTCTTACCAAACAATCCATCCCCTTTTCACTCATATGACTGAGCCGCTTATGCCATAATTCAATGAAATTATCATTTTCTGTTGCATTTACAACATCTTTGAAGATAACAGCTTGCATGGAATATAAATTGGAGCATTTCTTACCTCGTGCCACAATTAAGGAGCCTCTGGTAAGCTTCCACTGACCATCACTGAAGGTATTGCAAAAACCATCATCATCCAGTTTTCCCGTTGAAATCAAATTCAAATGGATATCAGGGACATGTCTAACATCCCTTAATGTCAACTGTGCTCCATTGCCGGTCTTTAAGCAAACATCACTGATGCCAATGACCTTTGCTAAGCCGTTGTTACCCATCTTCAAAACTCCAAAATCACCAGGAGTATATGTTGTGAAGAACTCCATTCTTGAAGTAACATGAAGAGACACACCACTATCTATGACCCAATCAGTCTCATGAGATGCCAAATTAATCACATCCTCATCACAAGCAATAATGAGGTCACCAGAACCAGAAGTGGATGCAATAGCAATACGATCATTACTCACATTCTTTTTCTCGTGCCTATCACTGCCATATTTATTTTCTCTCTTCCACTTGTAGCACTTTTTCTGAATGTGACCCATCTTTCCGCAATAATGACACTGGACATTCTTGTACTTAGATCGTGACTTGCTTCGGCTCTTACTTCTACCATTTTTACCATTTCCTTTTCCTTGACTTCTCCCCCTATTTCCAATAATTAAAACCTCTGATTTAAATGATGATGAACCCTGAGATTTCCTTCTCATCTCCTCATTCAACACACCACCCTTTACAAGTTTCATTGATAAAATACCACCAGAGGCAGAATTAGCAAGAGACATTCGAAAAGTCTCCCAAGAATCAGGTAAGGTAGCAAGTAACCATAACCCAAGAACTTCGTCATCAAACTTAATGCCCATGCCTGATAGCTGATCAATGAGACCCTGAAACTCATTTAAGTGGTCAGCAACAGAACTCCCTTCATTATATCTCAACCGCATCATTTTCTTTAATAAGAACAACTTGTTATTACCAAACTTTGAAGCATATAAAGTCTCAAGTTTCCTCCACAAAGTCCGTGCATGTGTCTCATTGCAAATGTGATTATAAACATTATCATCAACAAATTGTTGTATAAAACCACAAACCTATTCGTGCTCAAACCCCCATTCTTCATCAATTTTAGACTCAGGTTTTGTAGTAGCAAATACTGGCAAATGCAATTTCTTCACAAATAGGAGATCCTTCATTTTGCTTCTCCATATATAATAATTCGTGCCATTCAAACAGACCAATTTATTCATATTCAACTCCATCATTTAAACAAGCCAAATACACCAACCAGGCTCTGATACCACTCTGATAGGAGAAGGGAGGTGCAGCGGAGTATAAATAGCCCCAAAAAAAACTTCTCCCACTTACTTGAACCTGTGAGGAGATGATTGAATAACAAAAATTGGCAATGCAAATGGACCACACAAGAGAACACACCAATTTTACGTGGAAAACCCCTCCAAATCAAAAGAGGGGAAAACCCACAAACACTCTGAATCAGAGGTCAGCTCCACTATAATCAAGTGAGTACAATAGAGGTACACAACCTCAATTACATCAAACAAATTGAACAAAATTCAATTTGGATTAAACAAGAAACTTGTGAGTTAAGCAAGACAAACCAACCACATTCTATCAACTACAACTCAACAAGTAGACCTCAAAGCAGTAATCCAACCGTTCAAGATGAACCTCCAGATGTCCCCTACCAGCTGTCTAAATTTCAGCTCAATCGGACCACAGATCAATAATCATCAATACGGTTTACCAATTCTGCCACAGATGAGAGAGCGGAGAGTTACCAGAATTAAGAGGCTTCGGTTCAAATAGAAAACCTGCCCTTTCAGTTCACAAAAACCCAATCCAAATGTTCACAAACAAGATCTATGTGTCCTCCAACTACTGAACAAAAATCAGCTCGATCGGACTACAAACAGTCTTTCAATTATACGGTTGATCAAAACTGTCACAGATGAGAGAACAGAGAGTTACTAGAATTGAGAAGCTTCGATTCCAATGGAAACCCTGTCCTTTCAGTTCACAGAAATAAAATCCAACCGTTCACAATCAAGATCTATGCGTCCTTCAACTACTGACCAAAAATTAGTTAGATCGGACCGCAAACAATTTTCCAATTACACGGTTGATCAAAATTGTACACAGAAAATTGCCCAGAGTATAGACCTACGAAAACTGAAGAGAAGTAGGACTTACAGTACTTGAAATCCAATCTCCACTGTTCAGAAACAAGAACCGAACGCCCTCCATCAACCAGTCAAGTTTGAAACTGATCGGACACCGATATCTCTTCCAAATGCAAGATCAAAGAGATTGCCTATTTTCTTTTTTCTTTCTTTTCTTTCTCTCGAGCGATGACTCTCCCTTCTCTCTCCCTTTTCTTTGTTTTTTTTCTTTTTCTCTCACACGGGCGACAGCTCTCACACACTCTCTCTACTTTTGGTTTATTTCAGCTAAAGGGGTATTTATACCCTTTTAATATTTTTTTTTAGGTTATGGTCCACATAGGAAGGGACCAATTAACCCAACACCTTCACCCTTTCATTTGCAAGTTTCGGAAGCCATAGGTATTGAGTATTTAATTTCTTGCTTTGTCTGCCCTAAAAGCTAAGGTGATGAGCAAGTTTTTGTACAAGAGGATAGCTGGGTGGTACTGTATCTTTGTTATTTTCTTTTTCCCTGGATCCATGTGGTTCTTGTATAACAAAATATATAAATGTTGCAATTTCATAAAAATTCTAGTTTCTTTCTTGTGTGACACGTTCACAAAAATATTAAAATATGAAAATGATTGTTGTAAGAATATCTTAAAAGGAATTTAATGCCACGAATATTTTATCGTAGTGTTAATAAGAATCTACCATTCTTTGAATTTACCGCAGCTACCATTGATATATCTAATGTGCTATCTATTGGCTTGGTAACTTTTTGCTTAGTGATAAAATTCTCCTTGGTATCAAATTATCAATATTGTTTTTGCAAATTTGGAGATTTAAATAGCTAAGTCATATATGCAAGAGAATCAAAATGGCAAAAAATGTTATCATTTGTTAAATAGATGATTGCATTACATTTCACTTGAAAAATATATCCAAATAGTTTCTATTTCATCAAAGAGGAAATTTTGTTAAAATTTTATATCACCATAGTAGAGGATAGCCTAGCAATTGAAAATATCTAACTTTTATTTACAACAATTAAAATATTTATTATTTGTGATTAGTCATTACCTTTGCTTGAGAATCTACTTAATTAGGGTCAATATCAATAACATTTAGTAATTAGTCTTGGATACACTTTGGAAATTAGAGAAAAGTTTTAGACATCCATTTTCTACGAAATGTCTTTTTTCAGTTTCTTCCTTTCCAGTCTTGGACACACTTCAGAAATATATAAGTCTCCATTAGATCAGGAACATCAGTTCCACCATTCATGCTTCAAGTCAGGGTCTTTTTTTAACACAAAATTTCTGTCTAGTGAAATTCCAACAACAATTGGGAATTTGTCTTATTTGAGACTTCATCTAGGAGGGAATAATTTAAGTGGTTTGCTACCAGAGGAACTCTGCTGGTTGAATAAACTACACATATTGGATCTACCATAACTCGTTTTCTAGATCAATACCAAGTTGTTTTAGCCCCGCCTCTTTTGGGAAGGTAATCACACTTGATTTTGCACAGCATGGTGAACAGTATTACGGACCTCTCTGGTTGTACTACAGTTTTCCAAGTAAATTAAGGAACATGCAGTTTATGACTGAAGACACGTATATTTTCTTCGTGCAACACACTCAAGTTGGTTTGGTGACAAAAACTATATCCAAAACTTACAAAGGTAGCCCTCTTGAATTGATGTCTGAACTGGATTTGTCTTCTAACAAGCTAACAAGGGAAATACCGTTAGAACTTGGAAATTTGAGCTGTATATGAACATTAAACTTGTCTCCTAATCAGTTGACTGGCTCGATTCCAAGAACTTCGGAAAATTTCGGGCAAATAGAGAGCCTAGACCTTTCCCCGCAACAAATTGAGTGGAGAAATCCCATCGGAATTGATTACTCTGCACTTTTTACCTTTTTTCAGCGTGGCTTACAACTTATCAGGCAGGCTTCTAGACACGAAGGCACAGTTTGCCGCATTTGATAGATAAAGCTACGAAGGAAATCCATTTCTTTGTGGACCTCCATTAGATACGAGTTGCAGTACTGACTTACTAGAATTGCCACCATCTTCTGATGCAAGCAATGGAAAATGGCATGACATTGTTGATCCTGTATCCTTCTTAGCAAGTTTCATGGAAACCTACGTTGTATTGATGTTGGCTTTCATGGCTATTCTCTATGCCAACCCTTACTGTCGAAGGAGGTGGTTCATGTTCATCGAAAATTTCATATTTGATTGTCATTTCACGGTTTTTTATACCATTCTCAAATTGTTTTCTAAAGTAGTTAGGTAGCCATATTTTACCTCATTATTTTGCTAAATTATGTACATATAGGTAGCTATAGTTTATGTGGCAGTATTCGACATGCTTTTCTTAAGCTTACTGTCTTTTTATTGTTGCGCTACATGTCATGTTTCTATGAGTATTGGATGTTGGGAAAGAGTTGGATTCTAAATAAACAAATTAGTTTAAATGTAGATTAAATTAGTTACATATTAGACTAGATGTGAATTAAGTTTCTTGTAATTTGAATATTGCACCCAAAACACCATATTCATAAACAATAAATATTGCAATGAAACATGTTACCTAGTTAATAATGGTTAGGAAGTGAGCAACAGCCCCCAAGTAAATACAAAGTCTTTTCTTCTATAGCAGCATCAAATGTAATTCTCTTTTCTAAAACTATTACAGATGCAAGTTTTGAAAAAGCTGGACACATTTAGAAATAATAAAAACAAGGGAGAATTTGAGATAATCTGCAAAATGTAAGGTAAGGAAGAGAATTCTAAACAGTTGTGACTTGTGACTTGGAGGGACAAAAAGACTTGGACTAAATTGGAGAGCAACATATGCATGAATTAATTTTTTTTAGTACATTTAGAAATAAACTCATAATTTACAAGACTTTGAAAGAAAAGATAATTTGAATTCAATTTTTATTTATCCAATCAAACAAAACCAATATAAAGATAGAATTATAAATAACCTTAGAAAAAACAAAAAAAGAACTCCAAGTTAAATTAATTATTATAAAATATAAATACCATAGATTAATTAGGAATAGAAAAATTTACTTATTAAGAAAATCTAATCAAAATAAACACACTATTGTTCCTCTAAATATTGAATTTTCTAAGATAAATCTCTTTATATACATATACATAGCGCTTTTCCTCTAAAAGAGACTTAGGGTTTTCTTTTTCTACACAAAGATAATTTTTTTTCCTTTTGTTCATGTCACCCTAGAAATTAGAGAACTTATAAGTTAGGTAGATTAACAAGAGGAATTTCTAGCAAGTTTTTTTCTCAATTACTTCTTTACAAGTCTTGGGCACATTCTAGAAAATCCCAAGTCTCCATTAGAATATGAAAATCAGTTCCATATCATCCATGTTTCAAGTCAAGGTTATTTTTTAACACAAAACTAGAAAATAAGACGTTAATCACCATAAAAAATTGCAAATCATTTTTATCGACAGTGATTTAGTTTAATAATCTTACTTTTTGATTTTTGCCGGTATGATTAGACACACCTATTTATCTCCACAAACAAAATTGAAGAACCATCTTTGTGATCTGTGGAGACAGGACCTACAAATTTCCTCTCCACCTACTCCACTAATGGTTTATTTTCCTAGAAAGTATTAAAAAGGAACATAAGATATCATGACATGAAGCAAAAAAGCAACGTTGAATGGTTGGTTCTGGAAGCTCTTCTGGTCTAATTCCAATCATTGAATTTGTTAGTCCGGAGCATGAGAGTATGAAAATCAAAGTAAATAAAACACCCAACACACGCAAAAATGTACATCAATAACTATCTCAAGAATTATCTCCCATGTATTATTGCACACACTTTTTGCTCATTCGTCTCAAACATAACCGAGCACTTCAATGTTGTGTTGTTCACTCTTATTGTCATTCCGATGCTTGTACGAAATGGTTGCTCCCGAGAATCGGCTTCTCCAATTGAAGGACGGGATAGAAACTTAATGCACAGGATTGACAAGCGGCGAACTCGATTTGTGGGTGGAAGAGCATCCACTCAAGGACGGGATAGGGACTCGGCCAGAAAACAACCAGGACCCCCCCCCCCCAACTGCACCTTCTGGAAGGATTCCACATGGGAATTGAGCATCTCCCACCTTCGACCTTCCTTGGCGTACCATATTATCTGGGTTTTGCTAAATAGTATGATAACCCTGTTGTTCAGGCGATCCTGTGAATTTAATAATGTCACAAATACCCAAAAAAAGAAACTTACTTTATTGAACTAAATAACGCCGTTTGTATACTTTTTTCAAGCATTGTTGACATCATGTTGACTTCTTAGTCGATGATAAAGAAAAATGATAAAAAAACAATTTTCTAGTAAAG
This sequence comes from Bruguiera sexangula, assembly GCA_020141445.1. NCBI lineage: Eukaryota > Viridiplantae > Streptophyta > Magnoliopsida > Malpighiales > Rhizophoraceae > Bruguiera > Bruguiera sexangula. The sequence goes on along the minus strand of JAHLGP010015772.1, from coordinate 22,448 downwards.
TTAGCAATATATATGTGTGTGTGTGTGTGTGTGTGTGTGTGTGTGTGTATGTAGACAAAATTCAATGTAAGATATAATGGATATCAAGAGAGATAATGGAGCAAATGGGCCAAACTGTAAAAGAGAGTCCCAATATAGCACAAGTACATATGAACAAGTTTCAATAATAATAATAATAAGCAACGGCAGGAAAAGCTTCAGTTTCATTCTGTGCAGGAAAAGCCTCTTTTGGGGAGTCATGACATTTGGATAGGATAATTATTCATTACCAGGATTATATAATGTTACAATTTTTTAAATAAATTTATTATCATAAATATTATTTTTTTTGTTAAATTTTAAACTTGAATATATCTATGTAAATAATATAAAAATCATTGATGCATTTGGAATTTCTCTCATGATCTTCATTGTATTCACACTTTTAAATAAAATATTTGTGTATATTAGGAACAAAGAGCTATCATAATATATATATACAATTATAAAAGTTAAATTAGGTATATTTATCGATACCCAAATCACATTTAAAATTATTGTTCAGCGTAATAATATATAAAATTATTTTTTACTAATTAGATCACATTTGATCCTTCGATAAAAATATTATTCAGGAATATTACTACATCATTAATAAGAAATATTCTAATATTTTCTCACTTGGTCCAATTTTAAATCTATTATATTTATTAATAATAATAATATCTCGTGATATCATAATAATGTTATAACATGATAAATTATTTAGTGTGAGTTATGGTAGTCGTGTCTTATTTATTCTTAATACTCCTTTTCATATACTACAACACTTGTAATTTACTAACGCATAATATATATATATATAATTTTATAATGATTAATAATAATATTTTATAGAGATTTTTTTATTAAAAATAATATAATAAAAAAATGCATTGTGTATATCAAAAATTTATTAATAAGTTTAAAATATCATTACATTGTATATCATATATTAATAATTATTATTAATATAACTAAAACTCATTTTGAGAATACCTTTTCTACATAATTTAGGTTGTGAATTTTTATATTAACCTATAATTATAAGATCAATTATAAATATTTTTCTTTTGGTGCAAATAAAAAGCAATGACAATGAAACATGTTGAAACAACCATGTATAATATTTCTATTTTGTCTTCTATAGTTCCTTTCCTATTGTTTTGCATCAGTTATTCTGTTAATGGTACTAAGTTATGGTAATTTTTGAAAGACGATGGAGAAAGGGTACCATCCTAATCTAATTGCTTACAATAGTTTGATTAATGAACCTCACAAGGAAGCACATTGTGTTCAAAATGTAAAGAAAACATAGACTCACGTTAAATATAAAATTCACAATTAAATATAAGGTTAGAATGGTTTGAATAAAAGTCATCATGTCAAGATTTAATTTAACTCAAAGTTTTAATATAACACAGTGTCAAATCACTCAAGTAAAGATACTTTTTGATTTGATGTTGATAAAGAGTTATTAACTTAATTTGATTGTTTACAATAAAAACTATCAAAAATCCATGTAAACTTGTAGACAATAGTTTGGTGAGAGAGGGTCACAAACCAAATGTTGTGACATATAACAAAATCATTGGTTGGGTTTGTAGGAACAAACTCCTAAGAGAGGTCTTGGCTCACAAAATTGTTAAAATGACTATGAATGAGTGATAGAGCACTATTAGATAATAATATAAAGGGAGCAATATAAGAGCATATAGTACAGTAAAATTTTTTAATTTAATTTCATTTATTTGTAAAATTAAATGAAATATAACTAATTCATGTTTTTTGTTACTACTATATTATTTCTTAAATATTATTACCTAGTTTTTTTTTTTTCATGAATATCATGCAAAATGTATCGATTCACTTAACAAATAAGGAAAGTTTTTAGCTAGGTTGTTGCTTCACAACTAATGTATGTTAATAATTTTCTTTACCTCTTTCAAGAAAATATTTTTGAACATTTAGATATATTTGGCCAAAATGTTATAATTTGTACCTTTATTTTTTTATTTTAAACTTTATATTTTTCTTGGGATAGAAACTATATAAATCCAACATACAAAAATAGAAGAAGATTATAAATTTATTTTTTATATGCGGTTTTCTATAGTTTATGGTCCAAATAAAGTGAAGAAAAATGAAAAATATATATGGGGTGATTGATTTATTTATTATACTTTCACTTTCTAAAATTATCTCTAAAAACATTGTAGTTATGTTGCTAAGTTCTTGTTTTTAGGCAGGTCTTGTTGTGGTGGCCTCCACTTTCTCTCCTATGCTGTTCAGTCTCATCATTGTAAATTCTACGAATCATTGTGTCATCGTGGGCACCCAACAATGCAAGTGAGATTGATGGTGATGGTGATGGTGAGGCTGATGATGACGAAGAAGCTTTCTTTCTCAATTTCAATCTATGCAGAGCTATGTTTCTGCTTCTTCGTCTGCTTCTACGTGCCTATCTCGAACAGGAATGATGATTAGATGGAATTGTCCCATGGCTTCTGCTGCTTTTCTTTTCTTCACATTTACGTTCTCGCCGTCCCTACTCTTATAATGTGTCCGCTTCTCATCCTTCTGAAAAGGAACCGCGAAGTTCTGCTATTATGGAACATGATTGCTAACATCTTAGTTTCAGTTAGAGGTAGAAAAATCACTTTAATAACAGGAAATAGGATACTCAAAAGATTTACTTGGAATGGAAGAATAACACAACACAAAGACCAAATTTATATTATAAAATATATTTCAATCATACTGTCATTCCATATAATCATTCCAAATTATCACTACACATTATATAACTCAATGTATCAGAGCTTATTTGTTAAAAAAAAAATTCTTTATTTATAATAATTAATATTCTAAAAGTATTAAATCGACATCTTAATATATTAAACACATTAAATCTAAATACACCACTTCATGAACCTAAATTTTTGAAACATACCAAACTATGACATCGAACTTAATTATAATATTAAATTAACATTTATCTTCCAACATTCTCGACGATGCCCTTCTCTTCTCAATCGAATGCTCCACCGTCATTTCTTTGTCCAAACGTGCAGAACAACACTTTTGGTACGCGCAAGACATATGCAATCTAAACATATTGGTCGACTTTTTCTGTCGTTTACACAATGTGAATTTAGAAACTATAATGCGGCTGTTCAGGTGCTCGAGAAGATGGAGGAAAGGGGTTGTGAGCCAGATGTAGTGGTATACAGCATCATCATTAATGGTCTTTGATATGTGCAGTTTGATCGGACAATTCGGCTCTTTCAAGGGTTGATACGATAGAAGTGAAATTATCAAAAAGCATGGAATGTGGATAAGCAAATGAGGGATGTAGTTTATTATTTAATTGAAGAGTGTATATAGTTTATTATCAAGCTACGCGGATGTGAAATGGGCTTACGACTAAACAACAAGAAGAGTTTGTTTGTGGACGTGTTTTTCCCTTTGTTGGTGCATTGCAATAACTCAGAAGATGCGTTAAAGATTGAAAAGGGAAAACGTTAAAATAGAAGTCAGCAACATCGAAGAGAGTGCAATTGTCAAATGTAAATCACGCATGTGATTCACAAACGCAAGTAGTCATGCAACTGTACACCTGCACTATACTGGTCATTTCTGTAATTCAATTTCATTTTAGAGGCCTATTTTCAGTAAAGCTGACCTTGGCTTTTTTTTTTTAATTATTTTTTTGTTGGCTATTGGGGCAAATTCCTTGATTTCTTTAAGATGTTAAGATATGTCAAATCAAGACCTACCAAATTAGAAATTCTCCCCACCGCCCTCCAATTATTTTTAATATATGGTTCTGGTGGGACATCACATTCTGCATGGTTGACGCAAATGGGAAGATGTCTTATTCCAATCGTGCAAGCTCTTTTTTTAAAACTCTGTAAATCCATCCCATCTCCCAACCTAAAAGTAAAAAAATAAAAAAAAGGGAATTATTAGCTCAAGATTTATGCAAGGATCTCTGGGCACTTGTCAATAAAGGACCATGGGCCAGCATGTGCCTTGCAAATATAGAGGAAACGTGACAGGAAAGATCTTGTTTTAAATAATACAAAAGAGTTTGCTGGCTCCTGTGAAATTATATTCAAAAGGCAGGGTGGGGTTTTAAACCAATAATTGGCAGCAACGAGGAAAATTTCAAATAAACAAAGGGTTTGAAGGAATCGAGAGTGTACACAAAAATTTTTTGAATAATAAAAATATAAATAAATAATTAAATTTCAATTGTTAAAATAAATATTATAATTAAAAAAAATAGAGAGTAGTTAGAGAGAGTGAGATTGAGAAGAAAACTAAAAATTAGTGTGAAGATAAATAAAACAAATGATTCGGTTTTATGGACTATTATAATTATAATTTAGTTGTTAGGGAATTGAATCAAAATTATATTATTCTTTTTATTATTCAAATAAAATTTTTCTTCACTATCTGTTTGATTTCTAGTCAGCTCTTGTTCAATTTTGGACTAGACCCTGTGACCAGTTCTATAAGTTCTTAGTAAAGTAATGCAAGCATGCATGCACATATAAATATGCAACATATGTAAATATACAAAAAAACATTATCTTATCTAGTTGATGATTTGCTTAAAAAAAAATCAAGTTGAAAATTATGAAGGAAGTAGGTAATTACAGTAACAAGTTATAAATTAGGCAGTATAAAAATTATCTCCTAGCTCTTTGCTGCTTATTTCTCTCTGGTAATATCCAAATCAAAAGCTGTTACAAAAAAAAAAAAAAAAAAACGAAAAAGAAGCTTGACACTTATACTTGAAATTAATATACAAGACAAAAACTTATTGTTCATAAATTGTCTTGTATAAATAGGGAGCATGTTATACATGGATTTTATTTTATTATTTTTATTTATTTATACAGACATTTCTGAAACTAAAAGATCATTCTTAGATCTGAATGTTTATAATCTAAGGTCTTTGGCCAGGTGGTGCTTTGGGGGTATGTGATGATCTTCTGGGATGGTCTAAGTCCCTGCCACGTTCTTCTCCCGACAGAATTCGAGCTTGTGGCCACTCTTTATTCTCAGTGTTCTGCATTGTAGATCGATAGTACCGATCGACAACGACTTCATGTGTCTGCTTCAGCTTCCTTCCTGTTCATGCATAAGATTATTTATTTTTATTCTGCAGGAAACCTGAGACCAAATTTTCACCGGAACCTTGGACAGAATAGAATTTCAAAACAATTTCTTGCATGTAATTTATTGCAAAATAGAAATTTCATATAAATCTACATAGAATGTTCCCTTTGCATGTGTGATACTTTTCTTTTCTGTTTTTGTGTACATCGAAAAATTAAATTGACCTTTACAATCAATCATATCAATTTAATAGATCAATATATTCATGTGTTTGCCTCTATGATCTCATAAAACAATTGTGAGCTTAGTTACGTGTAATTCATTAATCTCCTTTTTCATGATTTCTGATGGCTCACATCACATATATAAGTTTCCTGATCACTATAATTAAGAAGGTAATTAGCATGAGCTGGTCATGTGTAATTCAGTGAACTCAGTTACCTTCAACTGGAGTGAGTGATTCACCAATGCAGCCATCCAATCCAAGCAGCAGAATCACAAGTAGTGCGTAGCCAAAAGCACCGGAGAGTTTTGCCATCTTTGAGAAAGCAGGAAATAGCATCAAGTTAGATGACTTCTATGGGCAATATTTATGCTTGGATCCATATATATATATATAAGGTCATATCTGCCCATCTCTGTCCAGCCCTCGTCGACTCATTCTGCATATGTGTTCTTTGCATTTCATATTTTCGATGGCTCGACCAAAAAAGTCAATGGCAGAAATTTCGCTGGAAAGAGCTAGTCTGCACCAGCCATTTGGTATCCACTTCGGATCGTGGACTTTTCAAACAGGCTATGGTCCGCACTAGCATATATTTTATTGAGGTATTGGAACATGTTTGGAAGTTGCAGTACACGCAGGCAATATATTAATTTTGTGTCAAACCCGTGTTCAACCTGTTAACTTGAGTCCTTCAAAGATTAATTTTTAGTCAAAAATCTTCTTTATATCTAAGTACTTACATATATTTAATATTTATATTTAAATAAAGACATATTTATTTTCTTATATATATATTGCTAACGACTATGAGTTTGAAAAACTTAAGAATCAACTCATTTTCGCTATTAGAAGTTAAAAAAGGTATAGAACTATAGACAACAAGTAGAGCAATTAGGGTATAAGTAGGGAGCTATATATTGTGTCGTGAGATTTCTAATATATTTTAACTAAAAGAGATAAGAACTCTAAAACTCATTATAATGAAAAAGAAAACCGTATGATCACATTGCAATTACTAATTTTGTAATTTAGATTGAAACCTACTAAGATCTTATCTAAAAGAGATACTAACGCAATCTGAATCTTAAACTTCAGATATGATCTTGGAATCATAAAATTCTATAAATGGATTTTAGCAGCCTCGACTACAAGCATTACCAAACTTAAAGTCTTCATTTAACTCCTCAGTGTAATGCTTGAAATATATGTAATTTACAATATAAATTTGGATGAAAATGGTATATAGTTTGGCAACGGACATTAATAAGCTTTATCCAAGTATGAAGTCCATTCGTCAACAACACCTAATGCAAAAACCTGTGGCAAAGTTTCAAACAGGTAGAACTGTCGGTTTTTTCCTAACTTCAAACTCTAAGATTTTGATCCTTGTCCGAACAAATAAAAAGAACAAGAAAAAGGACAATTTAAGGACGGTCTCACAGGAAATGTAGATCACAATTTACAAGGCCTGTAGATATTATTTTCTTAACTAATTGGATTCGTCAGTGTCTTTTGTTTCCTTTGAAAATGACAGTTTCTATTAATCGGAACAAATATTTTATGGTGCACATAAAAAGCAACGTCAATGAAAAATGTTGAAACGACAACATATAATATTTCTATTTTGCCTACCATAATTTTATTTTCTTTTATTTTGTATCAATTATTCTGTTAATGGTACTAAGCTATACTGATTCTAGAAAGACGGTGGAGAAAGGATATCATCCTAATCAAATTATTTACAATAGTTTGATTAATGAGCCTCACAAAGAAGCACTTCGGGTTGAAAACTTATAGAAAACACACTCACCTTACATATAGACATTACAATTAAATAAAAGGCAGGGTGGTTTGAATAAAAGAATTTTGAATTATAAAACTATAATATCAAGTCAAACTTCACCTTAATTTAAAAATTTAAATTATTAGATAAAATTAAAAAATATATTATATATTAAACTATAATACAATGCAATTTTAAATCATTCAAACAAAGATTACTTTTTCATTTTGATGTTAGAAGGGAGTTATCGATTTAATTTGATTGTTTAAAATAAAAGCTATTAAATTTCTATTTAATAAACTTGTAGACAATTATTTGGTGAGAGAGGGAGTTGCAAGCCAAACATTGTGGCCTTTGTGAAAATCATTGATTGTGTTTGTAAGGACAAGTTCTTAAGAGATGTCTTAAATTGTGTATGCATAGCATTTTAGTTGATGTCTCATTTTCTACTTTCATGTATTATAAAGAAGATATATTGGACTGGATCCTTCATGAGAGTAAGACATTATTTTTGGAGATATGAGATCAGTCTTTCTATGAATGTGCAAGAAGGTTTCGACAAAATAATTAAGTGGACCCATCAACCATGGGAGCGGAGGGGAGGCCTCATTTGCCTCCAGCCACGACTTTTTCCACACTAAAAGGAATCTTCTAATTTGATTGGACTAATTTACCCATAATTCAAACAAAGATGATTTTTCATTTTCACATTCCAAACTTTTTTTTTTTTTCAGTATTTGATGGAGCTGAATTTTGTATGTAGTTTAAAATGAATTACATAAAAGTATGCTATTTATAAAATTATTTGAACAACAAAAATACTTAACATGTCATTCTTTTTTTTTTTTAGACATTTAAAAAAAATCTAGAAATGCTTGCTATACAATTTGCCTAGCAAAGCAATCCATCTCCAAATTAAATAACCATGATGCAATGCCCTTCCATTGTACTTATACAAAGAATCTCTTCACAGTTATTTTAATTGCTCTAGTTCTTTTCCTATCCATTGTTCTTTGTTCTAGTTTTCATTAGTTTGATTTATCTTTAATCAGTAGAACTCATAGCTAATTTCTTTTATTTAAGGATGATGATGATGAATGCTGAGGAAAAAACTTACAATCGAATCTTGCAAGGTTTGTTTTAACTCCACTATCTAGACCTTATAAATTTTGTAATTCTTTGATCAAGACAATAATTATGAATTGTGAACTATTTTTACTTCGTTCTACTCGAAATTGTAAATGTTTCTATTGTATGAGTTAAACATTTATTTTGTGAGATTTCACATTTGCTTTGAGTTAATTACCTATGAATATTTAGTAGTCTTATTATCTCAAAAACAATTGCATAAAAAACAATATGCTCATTTTGAAGCCATTGTGTATTCATTGAAAATTGTTGCAAAGAAACGTCACTTATTTTTTAAAAATAGTCACAATAGAAGGTTTAGAAAACCCTCTTTGGCTGAGAAGTAGGGTAACAACTTATTTAATCACACAAAAAACCTTTTTTTTTTAATATTAGTCTTTTATGATTTCTCTGTTATGTTCCAAGGATTTATGGTTTTGTAATTTGAAATTATATTTTAAGTGACTTGTAAACCTCTTGATATTATTATGGGAAGTAATTCTTAGTATAAAACTCATGTCTCTTTATCCATAGCATGTGTTGAACTGTTAAACTAATTAACTTGATCCACAACTGTCAATGACAATTTAATCTATTTTTATTCTTATCTTTATCCATTACAATTTCAAAATTTTCAAACTATTACTATCAATTTATTTTTAATATAAGTACTAAATAGATTTGATCAATCCGTTAATACTCCTATGTAAGTTATTGTGTTGTGATAACACCTCCTTAGATCTTATGCTTTTTTTCAAATCAATTCAGGTTGGCAAAAAAAAGAAAAAGACTTTGTAATGTGCATCATGTTAAATTAAAGGATTTTGATTTAGTGCAAATGAAGATGAATGATGTCTCTTGTAATATTTATGTAGATTTTGAATTTGGAAAATACTCTAATTTGTGTTCTAACTAAGAAAAAAAATTTCAATTCGTGCTAGAAAAAGAGAAGACATTATTATTATTATTATTATTAATGAAAACAACTATACTATTATCATTAAAGCAATGCCCTTCTGTTGTACTAAGGCAAAGACTTTGTTCACAACTATTTTAATAGTTCTACTTCTTTTCCTATCTACAGTTGTTTGTTCTATTTATCATTAATTGGATTTATCTTTAATTAGTAAAACTGACACTTTTATTTCTTTTACTTTATGATCATAATGATGAAAGATGTGAAAAGAATTTACAGTCAAAATATGTGAGGTTTGTTTTAACTCCCTCATCTAGACTGTATAAATTTTATAATTACTTAATCAAGAAATTAGTTATGAATTGTGAACCATCTTTATTTGGTTTGTTCAATTTTATATTGCTTATGTTAAAGACTCATCTTGTGAGATCTTACATTTGATATGAACTAATTACCTTAAAATATTCAATAATCTGATTATCGTCAAAGCTAAAGAATTGTGTTCCAATACATAAAAATTTCACAAACCAAATACAAATAGCAACTATAATAAATTAGAAAGCATATGGCACAACTTTAGCTGCTTAAAATTAATAGAAACATCACAAATTTTGTATAAGCCGCTGCATAAAAATAAAAAAGCACTATGTATTGTTTGAGAAGCCCTTAAATAAACTATAATAAAGCATTGCATATTCTCTTCCAAATCATTACATAAAAATAAAATAAAACACTGCATATTCTCTAAAAACTGCCATAAAGGCAATATGCCGATTTTAGAACTGCTACGTATTCTTCGAGAACCGCTATGGAGAAACATTGCATATTTGTTCTTTAGCTAGAGGAGCAGCTTCTTTAGCAACGAAGAGGACATGAACGACAGCCTCCTGCTGCAAAAATGACTCGGCTGCCATACAGCTGCATTAAAGACCAAAGGAGAAAATTAAACGTTAACTAGGATGGCCGAAATAGATACTAAGAAAATCAAACACTGGTAGTTTACACATTTTGTGAACGCCAAACCCACAAAGTTGATTGCTAGGAATGGAATCGGACAATCAAATCTTCAATTTGCATTTCTGCTTCAAAAACCAAAGAATTAAAAATCTGCAAAATGCTCATTTTAACTAAGAAAAAGGAATCATAAGCATTTTGGGAAATGGATTCATCACATTACATTCTCTATTTTATTTTTACTGCACAAGCTGATTGGTAGTCAGACTGTTAGAATATTTTCTCATATTTGGACTGTTATTTATTGAATTTTCTGTTTTAATTTAAAAATCAGACCAAATGTATAGCTTAATTGTGGACCTAGATATTATAAAGTGATCTAATAGATTTTATTTACCTCTTATGTGTGTTATATAAAATAAGAATGTGTTTGGGATTTTTTCTTTTTGGGAATGGTCCAAAAATAATTATTTGGTATAAAATTTATTGTTTAATTCATGGTGGGTTGATTTAATTAGAGTTTGAATATAAATATAAGAGATGGGTTCCCTTTCCACACAAGAGGATACGTTATGTTCTCCCCACCAAAGCAAATGAGAAATTGTCAATAGCATTTGAAAGGAAGATCCTAATCTCAACGTAATTATTAGTACATGTACATCATCAATTTTTACAGTATGGTGACAAGAGATATTCCTAATACTCTATTAATATTCAATTTATAAATGTGATTTTAGTTTTGATATGAAATTATGGAGTTGTAAATTCATAGATGTGATATTAGAGCCTAGTTATATCAACCTAGAACCTTCTTATTTTCTTCAATAAAAATAAAATAAAATAAAATAATATTTGCTGAAATCTTTCGACAGCAAGGCTGAGAGGCTTGGCCTTGTTGGCTTTTGGCACATGGATAAATTATCCATTTGTCATTCTGTTTGCCATAGTGAAGCAGAAGTCTTACTGCACCATGTTAATGTATAGATTGCTGCATTGGATTATTGTGCTAGATTATTTTTACTTATTTCATCATTTTAGAATAAATTTGAATTATTAGGTTAGAGACAATTGTTTGTCTCACGTTTTAATTGAAAAAATACATATGAAGTTGAAGCTGATTGTGCACAATTTTGTTTTGTGATCCTTGTTTGGAATAGTGTTGGTAAATTATATGTTGTCACCACAATGACCATTTAAGGAACCAATAATATTTTCATGTGATATTGGAATGTTCTTGTTGTGTAAATTGTGCATATAATTGTTCACCCACAAGGAGTTATTATGTGTGTCAATTTGAATGACTTGGAGCTATTTTAATAATGAGTGGATTGAGAATCTTTTTGTTTATAAGTGTTGGATTTTCTGATTCTAATCATTGTTATATTAGCTTGGTGATCTAAGGATAATTTTAAAGTTTGTGACCTTCTCCACCCACAAGAGAGTTTGTAATGATACTTTGAGATTCATAATATTTAAAATAAATTATTGTTGTTGCCCATGATATTTATTGATTTCTATTGTTATTGTTTTTCTACCCCATGTATTTTTTCCTTGAATAATTAGCCTTTTTCCATTAAAACTTTGACTTGTGGAAATTATAAAGATGGAAAGAGGATGTGGAAATGGTTTTAATTATGATAAATGTGGACATAGCTATAAAAGCAAACAAACCAACTAATTTGACTTATGAGAATACTATTGTAGAGAAAACATATTATGAGAAGTGGGATAAGACTAATCATTTAGCTCTTATGGTAATGAAAAGGTTCATCTCTGAGGCTTTGGGAAGTGTTATCCCAAATACTGACAATGTCAAAACCTTCTTTACTTCTCTCAGGGAAAGGTATATAGTTTTCACTAAAACTAAAACTAGTGAATTGATGGAGAAATTCATCAATATGAAGTATGATGGGATAAGTGGTGTCAATGAATACATTTTCAAGATGGTTGTTTTTTCTTTCAGACTTGGTGAACTCCAATGCCTTATTGCTGACCTTTTTCTTATTAGCCATACCTTGAACTCTTTACCCCCAAAATTTGATACATTGAAAACCTCTGACAATACCCAAAAGGAAAGTTGAGATATCAATACTTTGATATCCATTTAAGCTTAAGAAGAGAATAGGATGGAACAAGAGGTTTCAAGGTGTGTGAATTTTGTCAATAAACTATGCTAAAATAAGCCTTTTCACAAGGAGAAATTTAAGTCTTAGGAAAAGGGTGGTCCTAAAAGAAATCCTTGTTAGAAGTACCCTAGTCCTAAACTTATGATTACCAAAGATGAATGCTAGTTTTGTAAGAAAATAGGTCATAAGAGAAAAGACTATTTTGCCTATAAGAATTACCTCAAAAAGAAGAATAATAACAATAAATTAGGTAATTCTCTTGCTTTCATCTGCTTTGAATTCAGTTTGATAAATGTTCTTATTAATTCTTGGTGGATTAACTTTAGGGCATCTGTCCATGTTATTAATGCTTTGCAAGGGTTCGAGAGGAAGTGAAACCCAAGTAAGGATGAAGTCAATCTATTTGTAGGGAATGAAGAATTGGTGGTAGTAGCATAAGGATAGTTGTATTGAAATTAGATTCTAGATTTATTTTAACTTTGAAAGATACTTTTTATCTATCATGCATGAGACAAAATTTGGTTTCCTTGTCAAAACTTTAAGAGATTAAAATTATACGGCTAAGGTAGAAAAGTAATATGACAAAGAGATTAAAATTGTAAGGCTAAGGTAGAAAGGTAATGCGATAAAGAGATTAAAATTGTAAGGCTAAGGTAGAAAAGTAATGTGGCAAAGAGACTAAAATTGTAAGGCCTAACCATGGTGGTGAGTACTATGGTAGAGCTAGTGAAATAGGTTAGTTCATGGAAACTTTTGTCAAGTACTTGCAAGATTATGGGATTGTTTCCCAATTTACTATGCTTGAAACTCCTAAGCAAAATAAGGTGACTGAGAGATGAAATCACACTCTAATGGACATGGTTAGGTCCATGATGAATAGAACCAATTTACCAACAATCTTTCTTTAGGGTGAAGTCTTAAAAACAACCATTTATACCTTAAACAGAGTTTTTACCAAATCAGTGTCTAAAACACCTTTTAAGCTTTTTAAGGGTTGGAAGTCTAGTTTAAACTATCTTAAAGTATAAAGATGTCTTGTTGAGTTGAAACTTTATGATCCAATTACATCTAAATTCAATCCTAAAACCACCAAATGTTGTTTAATTGGATATCCCACTAACTCTAAAGGCTATAGATTCTATTGTCCAACTCAAGGGACAAAGATAATTGGGGCATTGGTGGCAAAATTCCTTGAGAATGATATTTAAGATCTTAATTGGTTACAAGATGGTGGAATTATTTTGAAAGAGGAACCTAGCATTTTTCCTATGGCTATCATGCATAAACAAGTGGTGTATCATCCTATTGATAAATTGGCTGATATGCCACTTCATTAGAATGATACAAATGTTCCATTTAAACCAGCAATGTTTATTCTTGTTAAATGTTTTGAGAGGATGAGGCATCTTGCAATTTTAAATGATTTTATTGTATACCTAGGTAAGGAAAATTATGATATTAGACAAGTTGTTAATCCACTGAATTATAATAAGACGATATTTTGTAAACAATCTAGTAAATGGATAAAGGCAATGCATGGAGAAGTTTAGTCCATGTATTTTAATGGCATGTAGAAGCTTGTTGAGATTCCAAATGGTTTTACACTCATAGGTTATAATTAAGTGTGTAAAACCATGAAAGATTCTAAGGGAAATAAGGAGTGGTTCAAGGTGAGGTTGGTAGCAAAAGGATTCACACAAAAAAGGGATAGATTTTAAGGAAACCTTTTTACTGGTATCTTTAAAAGATTCCTTCAGAATTATTATATCCCTAATAGCTCACTATGATTTATAGCTTCATCAAATGGATGTTAAAATTGCTTTCTCGAATAAAGATCTTTATGAGGAGGTCTACTTGTAACAACTTGAAGGTTTTATTACAAGTGGAAATAAGGACTTAGTTTGTAGATTAAGAAAGTCTATTTATGGTCTTAAAGAGGCATCCTAACAATGGTATTCAAAGTTTGATAAATTTATATCCTCCTTAGGTTTTGTTGAAAATAGTGTTGATTAATGCATATATCTCTAGATGAGTGGGAGCAATTTTATTATTCTTGTTCTCTATATAGATGATATATTACTTGTTAGTAGTGATATCAATTCACTCTGTGAGAGGAAATCCACTTATCTAGTCACTTTGACATGAAAGATTTTGGTTGTGCTTCTTATGTTTTAGGAATTGAAATTTATAGGGACAAATCTAGACACTTATTAAGTCTTTCATAGAAAGCCTATATATGTCGTGTGCGTAAGAGATTTAATATGGATAAATGCAAACTTAGAGATGTTCCTATTGCTAAAGATGATAGATTTAGTAAAGATTAATGTCTTGAGAACGAAATTTAGAAAAGTTTGATGCATGCCTAGGTTTGTACTAAGCCTAATGTCTTTTATAGTGAGTGTACTTGGCATATATCTTTCTAATCCTAGTGATAGACATTAGGTTACTATTAAAAAGGTGATACGGTATTTGCAAAAAACAACAAAAGATTACATGCTTGTCTATAAGAGGGTTAGTCACCTTGAGGTGGTTGGGTATACAAATTCTGATTTTGCTAATTATATTGACAATATGAATTCTACTTTTCAGTATGTGTTTCTTTTGGCTGATAGAGCAATTTCTTGGAAGAGTGTGAAGCAAACATTTACTAATTCTTCTACTATGCAAGTAGAGTTTGTTGCTGATAATGATGCTGGCACACATGCAATATGACTTAGAAATTTTATTTCTAGTTTAAAAATATTGGATTTCATTTATAAACTTATGAAAATTTATTGTGATAATTGAGCAGTAGTGATTTTCTCAAAGAATAACAAAACATACAATAGTTCTAAACACATTAAGATTAAGTATCTTATAATCAGAGATTGGGTCAAGAATGGTGACATTCTTATGGAACATATTTGCACTGAAACAATGTTAGTAGATACATTAACTATGGTTGTTGCATCTATTGTTTTCCAACATGTTGAAAATATGGGTCTTTTGAGTTCTTTTGATGTAATTGATTTGTGGGAGTGATTCTATTATGATTTTCTTTTGATGTAATTGCATCTATCATGTAAATTAGGAAATTTAATCTTTTATGGGTTTATGAAATATTGTATTATCTTGAGATATGATTGATTTCTTGTTGAAAACAATGGTTGTTTTTGTATAATTGCAGGCTACAATTATCTCCATTGGGAGATGTGGTTAAGTATTTCCCTGGGAAAATATGTTTTATTTGTAATGGTTTTTCCATAAAATACCACAATGCAGCATAGAAGGATCACTTGAGTATATTATAAGTGCTATTACACCTACACATTTTTGTAATTATGTTAATAAGATTAATTCACTTTAGTAATTATGGATATACTATATTGATAAATAGTATATAGTTGTCCATAGTTTGGAGTTAAGTTCTTATTGGACCTAATCATGTTTTGAGGTAAATTTTTTGAGTTATGATTTATTTCGTGACCACTAAAATTGTCATTTGATTTGTGAAATCTATGAGTCATTTTCTTAACTAGTTTTAAAAAATTAATAAAACTAATTAATGTTATCTAAGAGAAAAAATTATTATAATATATATTTTTTTATTTTGAACTACCATTAATTGGATTTTTTATTCTAATTTAAAAATTACATTAAATGTAGAGTTCAATTGTGAATTTAGACATTATAAAGTGATTTAGTGAGTTCTATTTACCTTTTATATGTGTTATATAAAATAAGAATGTGTTTGGATTTTTTCTTTTTTAGCATGGGTCTAAAATAATTATTTGATATAAAACTTTTGGTCGAATGCCGACCATGTTCCTCCATCGTCTGTTAGATTTGCCAACTGCCTTAGGAGGCGTTGCAAGGCCTGTTGCCTCCCTCTATCGCCAGCATGGACTTCCATCGCTCATTAGTTGCTGTTGTGAACTGAAGGAAAAGATTTTGTAGGAGGATAACGGAAAAAAAAGTATAGAAAATCGAAAAAAAAGGAGCAGATATGAGTTTTTGATTTAATCACCATGAATTTCAACGTGACGGATATAATAACAATTTCACTTCCTGATTTAGATGGGAAAAATTACAATAGATAGTGTGTCCAAATGAAAGTATTGTTTGATCTATTGGCCTAGCAAGGGACCACCATTCCCGGCTTGCTCGATCGCTGATCTACATATTCATGCTAGTGATGTGCTGAAAATCTCATCGAAAGACAGTCAACATGCTGCCAGCTCTTTTTCACCATTTTTGTCAAATGTTGACCTTGTTCCTCTGCCGTCTATTAGACTTGCCAACAGCTTCTGGCACCAACTTCCATTGCTGGTAGTTGCCATTGTGAACTGACGAGAAAGCTTTTGAAGGAGGAGAAGAGACCAAAAAAAAAAAAAAAACAGGCCAAATTCAATGCCACAACACGGTTATGCCCTTAATTCTGAGAAAACAAAAGATATCCAACTTCACAACACGAGTCACGCATATATAGCTAGGCATGATCTCGATTCGGTTCGGTTTTTAATTTCAATTCTGAGCTATTGATTCCAAGTTCTAGGTTAAGGGTTATATATTTTGAGTGGGCATGGGCCAGGCCGGGTGAAGTAGCGGAGTTCGTTCACTTTAGGCCATAAGGTTTTGTGAACTTGGTCTGGCCTACTAAAACCTCTGGCCTTTGGTTTCTTGCGTCTGCCACTTTTCCAATACTATATTAAATAAAATTAAAAGTGAAAAATATAATGATTAATTAAGTTTACGTAAATATTAACACGCAACCTGATGAATATTCAGACAGAGAGACTCAAATTCAAAATTCTAGCCTTAGAAACTAATGGATACTCTTTTTAGCATTTTGGCTGAATGGACCAAGTTATCAAAGATCGTCATTTAAACATATATAGCTTGTTCAATTCTCAAAATATTAATCCAGATGTCCTACAAGGAGAATGTCCTATTTCTTCTCTAGTCTACTTTCTACGGGATTTGTTTAGAATTAATCCACAAACAAAATTGAAGAACCATCTTTGTGATCTGTGGAGAGGGGACCTACAAATTTCCTCTCCACCTACTCCACTAAGGCTTATGAATAAAGAACGTTCCATTTCCTAGAAAGTACTAAAAAGGAACATAAGATATCGTGACATGAAGCAAAAAAGCAATGTCGAATGGTCGATTCTGGGAGCTCTTTTGGTCCAGAGCACGAGAATATGAAAATTGAAGTAAATCAAATACCCAACGCACGCACAAATGTACATCAATATATATCCCAAGAATTATCTCCCATGTCATATTGCACACTTTTTGCTTATTCGTCTCAAACATGGCCAAGCACTTCAATGTTGTGTTGAAGGTAATGTTAAAGTGTGATATCCAAATCAGAAAAAAAAACAGAGAGAGGGTCAGCACTTATACTCCAAATTAATATATAAGATAAAAACTTATTGTTCATAAATTGTCTTGTATCAATAGGGAGCATGTTATACAGAATTTTTAATTAATGGACAATATGAGCCCCACTTTCAATAGATTGTGAATATGGTACGACTCATGGCTAGATGCCTAGAGTTTTCTTTTTTTATTATTATTTTTATTTACATTGACATTTCTAAAATTAAAAGATCACTCTTAGGTCTAAACGTTTATAATCTAAGGTATGTGGCTAGGTGGTGCTTTGGGGGTGTGTAGTGATTGTCTAGGATGGTCTTTCAGCCTGCCACTTTGTGGCCACTCTTTGTTTTCAGTGTTTTGCACTGTAGATCGATAGTACTGATTGACAACTGCTTCATGTCTCTGCTTCAGCTTCCTTTGTGTTCATGTATTTGATTATTTATTTTTATTCTTCAAGAAACCTAGAACCAAATATTCACAAGAACCTCGGGCAAAAACAAAATTAATATTTCAGGGTAAAACAATTTCTTGCATGTAATTTATTGCAAAAGAGAAATTTCATGTAAATCTACATAAAATGTTCCCTTTACATGTGTGATACTTTTCTTTTCTTTTGTCTTTTTTCTTTTTTTTTTTGGCATGTATAAGAAAATTGAGACATGTGTGTTTTAAATTAAGGATATATTATTCTATATACTTAAAAAAAAGATACATTATTTTATATTTAGAAAATAAGATATGAGAAAATTTTAACTACTATTTTTTGATTTTAACTAATTTTAATTAGAAAAACAAATTGTATAGCTATCTATCTACTTTGAAGTTTTAAATATCTTAATATAATACATCTAGTTTTCAGAATTTAGAATTTAATCAATTTATTATCTAATTACAATTTTTTCTTATTAATAAGTAAAAGATAAAAGTCGAACTAGTTTTAACAAACTTTTTTCTTCTTTTATTTGGTAGAGGGGACAATCTTTCTCATTAACTTTTTTTTTTTTTACTTCTGAGTTCCAATATAGCACAAATGTTTACACATACAAGCAAGTAAAAAAGAATAAATAATAAAAATAAAAAATATGAGTGAGTTTCAACAATTTGATTGACCTTTATAAGTATTTGAAAGCAATCATGTCTATTTAATAAATCAATATGTTCATATATTTGTCTATATGATCTCATAAAACAATCATGAGTTTAGTTATGTGTAATTCATTAATTTATTTATTCATGATTTCTAATGACTTGTTAAAATTAATTCAAATTTTTTACAAATTAAAAATTAATATTTAAGTAAAATTTAAATAGTTGATTCTTATTTATTATAATTTTTGCATTAAATTAGGAATAGATGTTAATTATTATTTAGTATATAAGGATTGGAGTATCTTAATTTATTATATAGTTGGCAAGTAAGATTTCATATTTATGTTATATGTGTGTATTTATCTTATTAGTGTGCAGTGTTTTATCAAATTAATAAGAAAAAATTGTCATATAATCATCTAATAGCAGTATTAGAGCTAATTGAGTTTAATAATGGTATCAAAACTATTAAGTTTTAATAGTGACATTAAAGCTAATTCAATTTGGAAGTCATCAACAGAACTAAAAATCATAAAAGAGTAAGTTGGAAACCACCACCAATTGCCACCAAGTGCCGCAAACCACCACCAAAGAACTTTTCAGAATCAACAAATTTATATAATTGATCCAATAATTATATTAGAGCAGATATTTTGATCTGAATTGAGAGAAAGCATATAAGCCTTATTGGAGTTACCACAAAGCCACCATAGAAGTTGCCGGAATGTCAATTTTTGTTGCCGTAACCATCGCATATCCTTATCAAATTGTATTCTGTGATAAAGTATAATAACAGTGCTCATCATCTACTAAGAAACAAAATTTTATGTTTTATTACAAAATTATTAAAAAATAATATGACATCTAGATATAATGTTGGGAATTATGATACTCAATAATACATGCATACGCAGCTATTTTTATGAACAAATTTCTCAATATAAGATAATAACATAAGAAAATCTGTATGTGGCACGGGTAATCAAACTAAAAAGAGACATCAAGAAAAATATTAACGGAAGGGCCCTAGCATTTAAGAAATGAAGTTTGGGAAAATAAGTGTTGTTTGCAATGGGCTTGGTGAGCCTATTGCTAAGAAGAACGTTGGGTTATCATGGTACCCTTGTTCATTCACTTTTGTCCAACCCACTAAAACCTCCGGCCTTTGGTTTCTCATGTCCACCACTTTTCCAATAATATATTGAATAAAATTAAATTTGCAAAATACACACCCTGATGAATATTTAGGTAGAGAGACTCAAACTCAAAATTTTAGCCTTCGAAACCAATAGATACTCTTTTCGGTAGTTTGGCTGAATTTATCAAGTTATGAAAGATTTTAATTTAAACATATATAGCCTATTCAATTTTCAAAATATTAATCTAGATGTCCTACAACAAACTTAGCAAACTAAGACATTAGTTGCCTTATCAATTGTTTAATTATTATTTTTAATCCTTTCCATTGGAAAACTTGTGGAGCAAGTGGATTGTTGATTCTCAAAACTTTATTGAACTAGAGGTTACAATCTTGCTTTTTGAGTTTTGCTGATATGATTGGACACACCTATTTATCTTACATAGGAAGAATCCTTCCTTTAAAACTTTTTGGATATTGTATATCAAAGAGATTGTTGATCAAGAAATAATTCTTGATCATAAAACTTATATAAGTTGAAGATTTTAATTTTGTGTGAAGGAAAAAAAATATTTCCTATCATCTAGACAAAAACAAATATTTCAATTTTAAATCCTTTTAATAAAAGGCAAATAACTATATACCTATTAGTATCTATAATACAAATAATCTTTGAGATAAGTAATTTCTAAGAACTTGCTTAATTAAGTTCACATCATGGTATGTATCTCTAATAAATTTTAGTTGTCTAAGTTAACTTTGGCAAAAATGTTCAACATTAACTTCGTACTTGACTCGCCAAAAACTTTATACCTAAATCTTGGTTTCAATGACTGATATTGGGTTTTCCCTTTTTGTATGTTGAGATTTCATTTTTCAAAATAATATGAATAATTCTAGTTAATTTACATAAATTTTGACCAAATAATTTCTTATTAAGAGAGATGAGATATGATTGAATTGGTTATAAAGTGTTAATATAAATCTGAGTTGTCGTGTAATAGTTAAAGTTGAGATTTAAAAAGTAAAATGTCAAGTGTCAAATAAAGAAAATACCACTATTACATGGAAGCAGTCAATTTGATGCATCCAAGTGATAACTGACATCATATTATTAGGATTATATGATACATATTTGTAGTTTCATCTTTACTTGCAATCATATATTAAAAGCTAAAATTATACAACCAATAATCATAACAGTATAATATATATGCTCACGACGTGTCCTATGTACCACATTAATGTAACTTTACTGAAAAGAAAGAACAGAAGGAAAAGGAAAAGGTTGCACACAGATTGCAAACATGTCCACATTCTTCTCTAGTCTACTTTCTAAGGGATGTTTTTAGAATTAATCCACAAACAAAATTGAAGAACCATCTTTGTGATCTGTGGAGACAGGACCTACAAATTTCCTCTCCACGTACTCCACTAATGGTTTATCAACAAGGATTGTTCGATTTCCTAGAAAGTATTAAAAAGGAGCAAAAGATATCATGACATGAAGCAAAAAATCAATGTTGAATAGTTGATTATGGGAGCTCTTCTGGTCTAGTTCCAACGTTTGAATTTGTTGGTCCATAGCATGAGAATATGGAAATCAAAGTAAATCAAACACCCAACACACGCACAAAGGTACATCAATCTATATCCCAAGAATCATCTCCTATGTAAAATTGCACCTACTTTTTGCTCATTCCTCTCAAACACAGCGAAGCACTTCAATAACGTATTGTTCACGTTTATTGTGACTAGGGGAGACATAAAAGGCTTTGACTAAAATGGAGAGTAAAATAAACAAGTATTAATTTTTTTCAATACAAATATATAAAGATATTTATTAAGTCTATGACATTGGTGTTTCGAGTGATACACTTCTCCTTCCAATCTAATTCATTTCGAGTATAAAATGGTTCATCTTCCACATGACTTCCCCATTATTGATTATTCCTTAATGACTGGTCTTAATAGTAATGGATTTAATGAGCACTGTTAAGTATTATAACATCTCTTTCATTTTTCAATAAATAAAATTATCAATCCTTCGTATTCAAAAACTTTTGATTTTCCTTACTCTCTTCATATATTTATCTACTAATTTTGTGGGCTCTTTTGTTTATGAAGACCATTCCTTTCTTCTTTGCACTTTGTCTCCTTTACTGACACAAGAAAAAATTCAAAAAAATCATGGTGATGCTTCCCCACCATTAATTGATTCGACAAGACATTTTATACATTTGGGTATGTGAATTTCAAATTTACTTTTTTTTTTTTTTCCATATGTTCACATCTAAAGCAATTTTTCAAAATAAAATCATATAGTTTGTCGGATTTATGTTGCAAGTTTATTCCAAAGAAAAATTTTAGTGAAGAGATATTTATACTTTATCATTATTGCCCGGTAGTTTTTCTTATAGGCTATGTTGTGATTATTTGTACTAATAATACATTAGTCTTTTTGGTATAATTTACTAAGACTAGAAAATTGGGCTTATTTTTATATCTTAATTTGTTTTACTATCACATTTTGGAGCATTGCTTGCAATGGGAATTGTGGTATACCATTGGGTTCT
>JAHLGP010015761.1:0-11178 GCA_020141445.1 Bruguiera sexangula | reverse complement strand
AATGTTATTTGAAATGATTTATATAATTTTAGTCTAAAAATATACAATGTAGGAAAAAGCAAATGCAAGGGACTCTAACAAGAAATTTGCCCACCCCCTTCAAGCGTAATATGCTCGACTTAACATTGAAAATTGGGGTTGCTATTTATAATATTCTTCCACTAAAGTGTATTGTATATAATTGAGTCCAATACTTGTATTTTTGTTTATTTAACATTTTCAAATATTATGTTTTCTCACCATTCAGATGTAATGGCATTAGCAATAAATTTAAAAATCAAAACATTGCAATTTTTCAATTTTTAGAATTCTAAATTCCTATAGGGATAAATGCACTCTTAATAATCAATTGAATTTAAAATTTAAAATTTTTTTAATTATCTCTTTTGGCACAATATTATTTGAAATGATTTATATAATTTTAGTCTACAAATATACAACATAAGAAAAAGCAAATGCAAAGGACTCTAATAAGAAGTTTGCCCACCCCTCTCAAGCGCAATATGTTTGACCTAACATTCAAACATGAGATTGTTATTTATAATATTCTTCCACTAAAGTGTATTTTATCGAATTGAGTCCAATACTTGTATTTTTGTGTATTTATCCTTTTCAAATATTATGTTTTCTCACAATTCAAATGTAATGGCATTAGCAATAAATTTAAAAATCAAAACATTGCACTTTTTGAATTTTAGAATTCTAAATTCCTATAAGGATAAATGCATTGTTAATAATCTGTTGAATTTAAATTTTGAAATTTTTTTAATTATCTCCTTTGCCACAATGTTATTTGAAATGATTTATATAATTTTAGTCTAAAAATATACAACATAGGAAAAAGCAAATACAAGGGACTCTAACAAGAAATTTGCCCACCCCTTTCAAGCGCAATATGCTCGACTTAACATTGAAAATTGGGATTGCTATTTATAATATTCTTCCACTAAAGTGTACTTTATACAATTGAGTCCAATACTTGTGAAGTTCCCAACTTCACCCTAGGATTTACTAGTCTGTGATACTGAGGGAGGGTGAATTAGTATCACCCTCTTGAAAAACTCTATTAATTTAAGCCAAAGTACTCTACTTCTTTAATACTTTAGCTCTTGTCAATATGCGGGTGGGTGAACAACTTCAAACTCTTCTTAGAAATGAATTCTTTCTCAGATTCAACTAAGGTAGATCTATTGTTACCTATTAATCACAATAGTCCCCAAGGTTACCTTTTAGACACTTTACCTATTAAACAGATTGGTTGTTCTTGATTAGGTCTTCTTTTAGGTTATGGGTTTGATGATTCTTTAACTTTGTTCATAATTCAATTCAAAACACAGAATGTAAATTCAAAACAAGGACACAAGAGATTTACATGGTTTGGCCAATATGACCTACTCCACGGTGGTAGGGATTCTTCCTCTACTGAGACAATCCACTATACTTGAGAATACCAGTGTGGTATCCGTTATGATTACAATGTCGCTACAATAGATGTCTTAATCTTCTACTCCTTTCACTATTACAAATACAAAGCAATCACAATATAAAGAGTGTCACCTGTTATGCCTACCCTTCTTCTAACTTGTCTTGCCTCTGCTTTATTTGAATAGGCTGCTTCACTACTGCTTGGAAGATCACCAAAACACTCTCTAACCTCTCTTGAAGAAATCTGGAAATTCGTTGAGTTCTCTCTAAGCTTCACAGAATGTCTTCACTGGGTTGTCTCACATACACACACCTCCACACACAAGAGATAAGTCTTGGTTTATATACTGCCCTCTATGGAAACCCTAGTAGGGTTTACTGTAGCTGCGGTGGACTTCCTTTCTTGCTTTTTTCTTTCTGCTGAAATCTCATCCTTTGAATGCTTGAATGAATGGCCAAGATTGTCCATGAATAGTTAAAAATGTACAGAAGAAACTGCCCCTGTAACTACTTATCTTCTAGAAATGCTAAGTTAAAATTCTATAACCTTCCCTTCTTCTGGACTCCTTGTCTGTCCGTAACCCCATAATTATTTCGCTCCTTAGGAATCACTCTGTAACCATGAAATTACTCCGTAACTATGGAATTGCTCCGTAACCTTGGACTTTACTGTTCATCCACTTCCGGAATTGCTCCGCTCCTACAGAATTACTCCGTACTTCCAGAATTTACTCCGTAACTCCGAAATCCACTGTTCATCCTGTGGAGTGGTCTTCTTATGGACCAATGTTATGGAATCTTCCTTCGGACTTGTCCTTCAGACTATCTTATGGGATCTTCTTACGGAATCATCCTCTGGACCATCTTATGGGCTCATCTTTCGGACTTCTCCTGTAGACCACCTTATGGAATCTTCTTACGGACTCCTTCTGTGGACCGTCTTATAAACACTTCCTCTGAACTTTTGCTCCTAGACTTAGTCTCAGGACAGGTTTACGGACTTGCAGATTTAACTTCTTATGAACTTATTATCCGTATACAACCCTGTCACACTGTCACACTAAGACTTAAGCAATGCTGAACTCCCTCCATAAGTAAATCACTTTACGAGGTTATTTGACATGCTAGTCTTATCTTGTAATTCTTGGGATATGAGCCACTTCTGCTTGCACGCTTAAATCTGGTTGACAACAATTACAACTCATACAAGGTTATGGGAACTACAATCTCCCCTGTTGTAATTGTTGGCAACACTCACAACAAAAGCCATTATGCAGCAGTCCTTCATAATCTTCTTAGAGTAATAATCCAGAAGCAAATGGATTACAACTCCCCCTAAATATGCACTCCCCCTTCCTTAATAGCTCCCCCTACATTGTTGCTTCTCTCCCCTTTTGTCAACCAATTACAAATTTGAAAAACCCACAAAGTAGAGATGGATGATTCACCTAAACTTCAGGCTTGAGGAGGCATTTGCACAGACAGACTCATTCTGTACTTTTCAAATAGCTTTGTGGACAGAGGTTTAGTTAGAATATCTGAGATTTGATCTTTAGTGCCAACATACTCCAACTGAATTGTGCCCTCTTCCGCTTGATCCTTGATAAAGTGATACCGGATATCAATATGCGTGCTCCTTGAATGTTGAACTGGATTCTTGCTGAGATCAATTGCACTTTGATTATCACAAAGTACACTTACTAGTAACTTCACTTCAACACCCAAATTTGCCAATTGTCTTTGCATCCATATCACCTAAGTACATGCTGCACAAGCAGCCATATACTCAGCCTAAGCTATGCTCAAAGCAACACTGTTTTGCTATATACTTAATCATGCAACACACTTTGAACCCAAGTAGAAGTTGCAGCCACTGGTTGATTTTCTGTCATCTGTACTTCCTGCCTAGTCTGCATCAGTGTATGCTTGTAGTTTTATAGAATCCATGACAGGATACCATAAACCCATTTCCAATGTCCCTTTCAGGTATCTTAGGATTCTTTTCACTGCCAACACATAAGATTTCTTATGATCAGCTTGGAATCTGCTGGCAATGCACACAGCTTGCATGAGATCAGGCCTTGATGCTGTAAGGTACAGAAGGCTCCCTATCATCTTCCTGTATTCTGTAGGGCTTGTACTCCTTCCTTCCTGATCTTTTGTTAACTTGCAGCCCACTGTCATAGGGGTACTGACAGGTCTGCTATCCTTCATGCCAAACTTTTTCAGCATCTCTTTGGCATATTTTGTATGAGAAATAAAAATACCTTCTTCACATTGTTTTATCTGTAATCCAAGAAAGTAAGTCATTTCTCCAATCAATGACATCTCAAATTCCTCACTCATCTTCTGTGCAAATTCTTAGCATAGCTTTAGAGTGATCCCCTCCAAAGATGATGTCATCTATATATACTATGGTTATCAGCTGGCCTTTCTTTGAGTTGAACACATATAAGTTATTATCAATTGTTCCTCTTCTGAAGTTCAACCTTCTCAAATACGCATCCAGCTTGCTGTACCATGCTCTTGGGGCTTGTTTAAGGCCATACAAGGCTTTTTTCAGCTTGCGCACGTATGTCTTATCCTCACTGATTTGTACTCCATCGGGTTGTTCAATATACACTTCTTCTTTCAAGAGCCCATTTAGAAATGTTGATTTCACATCCATCTGATAAACTTTATACCTCTTATGTGCTGCCAAAGCTAAGAACATTCTAATAGTTTATAGCCTTGCTACTGGTGCAAAAGTTTCATCAACATCTACTCCTTTTAGCTGAGTGTAGCCTTTGTAAACCAGCCTAGCCTTGTTCCTCACCACCTTCCCATCTTCATTGTGTTTATTTCTAAACACCCATTTTGTTCCTATGACATTTTTGTTAGTGGGTGTTGGAACCAACTCCTATGTACCATTCTTCTCGATTTGATCCAGCTCCTCATTGATAGCTTTGACCCAAGCTTTGTCTTGTGCAGCCTCTTCAATAGATTTAGGTTCAACTTATGAGAGTAAAGTAGTGGCTCCCACAATTCTTCTTCTTGTTGTAACTCCTGCTGGTCACCTATGATATGATTTCCTTGATGAGCACTGGACCAAGTTTTCTTTGTCTTTCTCTCTTGCACAGTCTTAGTTGCAAGAGGATCTCTTTCTTCATCTTCAGACCCACTCTTCTCTGAGTCTGAACTTACTTCTTTCCCCTTTTCTTCATGTTGGTCTGATTCTTCATCTATCTTGAAGTCATCTTCTTCACTGTCCTCAGTTTCTCCATTTTGCATTGTTTTCTAGTTTTCATCTATTCTCACATCACTGGAAGTGACCACTTTTTCCAGTTTATGCAGGAAAACTTTGTAACCTTTTGTCTTTGCTGAGTATCCCACAAAGATGCCTTCATCTGACCTAGTATGGAATTTTCCCAAGTTTTGCTCCTTATTCTTCATAAAATATGGGCTGCCAAAGATTCTGAGATACTTGGCTGTTGTCTTCTTCCCACTCCATAGCTCACATGGAGTCTTATCAGTATTGGGTCTTAGTAAAACTCTATTTAGTAGGTGCACGGCTGTAAATGTTGCTTCTATCCAAAATCTTGTGTGAAACTTGGATTCCAGTAGTAGAGTTCTTGTCATTTCAACCACAGCTCTATTTTTCCTTTCTACAACCCCATTCTATTGAGGTGTTCTTGTTGCTGCCATTTGATGGTGAATTCCATGCTTCTCAAGGTAATCTTCAAAAGCTTCATTTGTGAATTCAGTGCCTTGAACTGACCTCAATACTTTGATCTTCTTTTCACTCTCATTTTCAGCCAATCTTCTGTATCTCTTGAAGCATTTCAAAACTTCTGACTTGTATTTGAGGTGCATGATGCAGGTCCTTCTGGAATAATCATCAACAAACAAGATGAAGTACCTCTCACCATTCAACCCTTTTGTTCTCATCAGCCCACACAAATCAGTATGTACAATGTCAAGCACTGCTTCAGAACTGAACTCTTTGGTCTTATACTGCTTTCTGGCATGTTTTCCTTGAGAGCATGCTGAGCAGACATACTCTCTCTCTCTCTTGAGGTCTAGAATGTCTCTGATTGCATGAGTAGTGGTCAGCTTCCTCATGTTCTTCTGTGTTAAGTGTCCCAGCCTCCTATACTAGAGTTGATTTTCTTCTTCTTTTGTAAGTAAATAGTTGTTTGTCTTGTCCTCATCAATCACATATAAATTTCCAGCTGTTTTCTTCCTAACTGCAACAGTATTGCCTTCTTTATTTTTTACTTGGCAACCCATTTTTGTGAATATCACTTCATGGTCTTCATTGCATAGTTGGCTGACAAATGCTAGATTATATCTGAGTCCTTCAACGTGCAGAACATCTTTTAGCTTTCCTTTTCCAATATTTACTGACCCCTAACCACTGATGTTGAGTGAATCATCATTGCCAAACTTGACTCTACCTTCTCTTGACTTGTTCAGCTTTGATAATTTACTCTTATCTCCTGTCATGTGTGAAGTGCATCCACTATCAAGGATCCACTACTTATCCTTATAGTCAGCTTTTAGTGCAATTTCAGCTATATTAGCTACCTCCCTTTTAGCTTTATATTCCTTTTTTTGAACTGGCTTGAAGATAGCTTTCTCCTTTTTCTCAGCTTTGACTGCACCAATTGTT
This sequence comes from Bruguiera sexangula, assembly GCA_020141445.1. Lineage (NCBI taxonomy): Eukaryota > Viridiplantae > Streptophyta > Magnoliopsida > Malpighiales > Rhizophoraceae > Bruguiera > Bruguiera sexangula. The sequence continues at coordinate 5,102 of JAHLGP010015761.1, read as the reverse complement.
TTCATTGTGCCATTGAGTGCCTTCTCTTGCTTAGGGAGAAGTGTCATGCATCTCTTGGCATTATAGCCATCCTGCCCACACCTTTCACACTGTTCCAAGTCTGCCAATATAGCAAACTTGTTCTTTGAAACCACTAGTTTGGGCTTCCACCAATAATCCTTGTTAGTGTGTTCTTGCACATACTGTAAAAAGCAAGGACACACAACAGGTGTTCTCCTCTGAATTTTGTATTATCTCCCCCTGTATGCAGCATCAGATCTTCTCAAGTTGGAGACATATACTGGCCTTCTCGACCAGCATTTACTTGCCTTATGACCCCAAACTCCACAATAAAAGTAGTGACCTTGAAACTGCCTCTTCTTGGGTCTAACCACAGCTTGTCTTCTTTTGTTCATTACTTGCTGTGTAGGCAAGGTTGCTAGCTTCTTTGCTTTGGCTGGCTGACTTTCTTTTCTTCATTTTTGTTTGCAACCCTAGGTTGCTTCTTCTAATCTTCTTTATTTTCAGCCTTCACTGTTCCTGGCTGATCAGTCTTTTCTTTCTGAAACTTAGCAGCTATGGGCTACTGCTCTTTAACCACATACATCATTTTTGGCCCTGACTTTGGTTTGATAACTATCTTCTTTTCTTCAGCTATCTTCTCCTGAGTCACAGAATTCTCTTTCAACTTATGTGGCAAAGTCTCATTCTTCTTTTCTCTTGCAGAGCTTGTTTCTCCTACCATGTCAAGCTTCTGCAAGTTCTCTTCACTCTTTTTGAGTTGTTGCTGGAGTCTCAGCAACTCTATCTCCATTTCTTCAATTGTTGAAGTCCTTGAGGCAAGCTCCATTGTAAGGTATTCACATATTTTGATCTATTCTTCAAATTTTCTCTTCAAGTCAATATGTTCAGCCCTTATTTCATCATTTTGACTTTCTGCGTCCTCAATCTTTGCTTCAACTTGTTTTATATGGGCCTCCAACCTTCTTATGGTTTTGCCCCTTCTGATTATCTCCTTTGAAGCTTAGTTGGAAGCAACTTCAAGATCTGGTTCTTCTTCATCAACCTCCTCTTCCTCTTCAGAGGTTGAACTACCATATTGAGCTGATGCCATAAAGGCATGCTCATCTAATGAGTCTACATCTTCCTCCTCATTAGCTTCTTTTGTCTGGCTCACATAACTCTTGAATGAGTCCTACTTCTTCTTCTGTGGGTTGGCAGTCTTCTTGCTGGACTTCTTTGATTTGGATGATGGTCTTCTCCATTTTGAATCCTGCTCATCATTACCATCCTCATCTTCATCATCAAGTTTCACTTTGCACTAAGAAGCAAAGTGTCAAGTCTTCCCACAACAATAACATCTCAAGGACAACTATCCTTTTCCCTTCTTAGACCCCTTTTTGAATTTCCTTGTGAAGTAAGCCAACACTTCACCTTCACTTTCTTCCTCCTCATCATCATCATCCTCACTAGATGATTCTTCCTTTTCTCTTATCTTTAAGTGTTTCATAGTTTTGAAAGCTGCCTCCTTTGATGGCTTTGATGTTGAGGAGCTTTCATTTGACTTTGATGTTGAGTCCAATACTTGTATTTTTGTGTATTTAACATTTTCAAATATTATGGTCTCTCACAATCCAAATGTAATGGCATTAGTAATAAATTTAAAAATCAAAACATTGCACATTTTTAATTTTTAGAATTCTAAATTCCTATAGGGATAAATGCACTGTCAATAATCAGTTGATTTCAAATTTTAAAATTTTTTTAATTATCTCCTTTACCACAAAGTTATTTGAAATGATTTATATAATTTTAATCTACAAATATACAACATAAGAAAAAGGAAATACAAAGGACTCTAAGAAAAAGTTTGCCCAGTCCCCTCAAGCGCAATATGCTCGACATAACATTCAAACCTAGGATTGCTATTTATAGTATTCTTCCACTAAAGTATATCTTATCCAATTGAGTCCAACACTTGTATTTTTGTGTATTTAACATTTTCAAATATTATATTTTCTCACAATTCAAATGTAATGACATTAGCAATAAATTTAAAAATCAAAACATTGCACTTTTTCAATTTTAGAATTCTAAATTCCTATAAGGATAAATGCACTATTAATAATCAGTTGAATTTAAATTTTAAAATTTTTTTAATTATCTCTTTTTCCACAATGTTATTTAAAATGATTTATATAATTTTAGTCTAAAAATATACAACATAAGAAAAAGCAAATGCAAGGGACTTTAAAAAGAAGTTTGCCCACCCCCCTCAAGCGCAATATGCTTGACCTAATATTGAAACTTGCAATTGCTATTTATAATTTTCTTCCACTAAAATGTAATTTATGCAATTGAGTCTAATACTTGTATTTTTGTTTATTTAACATTTTCAAATATTATGTTTTCACATAATTCAAATGTAATGACATTAGCAATAAATTTAAAAATCAACACATTGTACTTTTTCAATTTTTAGAATTCTAAATTCATATAGGGATAAATGCACTGTTAGTAATAAGTTGATTTTAAATTTTGAAATTTTTTTAATTATCTCCTTCACTACAATGCTATTTGAAATGATTTATATAATTTTAGTCTACAAATATACAACATAAGAAAAAGCAAATGCAATGGACTCTAATAAGTAGTTTCCCCACCCCTCTCAAGCGCAATGTGCTTGACCTAACCATGAAACGTGGGATTGCTATTTATAATTTTCTTCCACTAAAGTGTAATTTATATAATTAAGTCCAATACTTGTATTTTTGTGTATTTAACATTTTCAAATATTCTGTTTTTTTCACCATTCAAATATAATGGCATTAGAAATAAATTTTAAAATCAAAACATTGCACTTTTTCTATTTTTAGAATTCTAAATTCCTATAGGGATAAATGCACTTTTAATAATCAGTTGAATTTAAATTTTAAAATTTTTTTAATTATCTTCTTTGCCACAATGTTATTTAAAATGATTTATATAATTTAGTCTAAAAATATACAACATAAGAAAAAGCAAATGCAAGGGACTCTAAAAAGAAGTTTGCCTACCCCCCTTAAGCACAATATGCTCGACCTAAAGTTGAAACTTGGGATAGCTATTTATAATTTTCTTCCACTAAAATGTAATTTATATAATTGAGTCCAATACTTGTATTTTTGTTTATTTAACATTTTCAAATATTATGTTTTCTCACCATTCAAATGGAAATGGCATTAGCAATAAATTTAAAAATCAAAACATTGCAATTTTTCAATTTCTAGAATTCTAAATTCCTATAGGGATAAATGCACTCTTGATAATCAATTGAATTTAAAATTTGAAATTTTTTTAATTCTCTCCTTTGTCACAATGTTATTTGAAATGATTTATACAATTTTAGTCTACAAATATAAAATATAAGAAAAAGAAAATGCAAGGGACTCTAATAAGAAGTTTGCCCACCCCACTCAAGCGCAATATGTTTGACCTAACATTGAAACTTGGGATTGCTATTTATAATTTTCTTCCACTAAAGTGTAATTTATACAATTAAGTCCAATACTTGTATTTTTGTGTATCAAACATTTTCAAATATTATGTTTTTCTCACCATTCAAATGTAATGACATTAGCAATAAATTCAAAAATCAAAACATTGCACTTTTTTAATTTTTAGAATTCTAAATTCCTATAGGGATAAATGCATTGTTAATAATCAGTTGAATTTAAATTTTCAAATGTTTTTAGTAATCTCCATTTCCTCAATGCTATTTGAAATGATTTATATAGTTTTAGTTTAGGAACATACAACATAAGAAAAAAGAAATGCAATAGACTCTAATAAGAAGTTTCCCCACCCCCTCAAATGCAATTTGCTCAACCTAATATTGAAGTTTGCGATTACTATTAATATTATTCTTCCGCTAATGTGTATTGTATATAATTGAGTCCAATAATTGTATTTTTGTTTATTTAACATTTTCAAATATTATGTTTTCTCACCATTCAAAGAAGTTTCCCCACCCCTTTTAAGTGCAATATGCTCAACCTTATATTGAAGTTTGGAACTGCCTTTTATATTAATGTTCCACTAAAGTGTATTGTATATAATTGAGTCCAATACTTGTATTTTTTTTATTTAACATTTTCAAATATTATGTTCCCTCATCATTCAAATGTAATGACATTAGTAATAAATTAAAAAATCATAACATTGCACTATTTCAATTTTTAGAATTCCAAATTCCTATAGGGATAAATACACTATTAATAATCAGTTGAATTGAAATTTTAAAATTCTTTTAATTATCTTCTTTTCCACAATGGTAATTGAAATGATTTATATAATTTTAGTCTAAAAATATACAACATAAGAAAAAGCAAATGCAAGCGAGTCTAATAAGAAGTTTGCCCACCCCCTTCAAGTGTAATATGCTCAACCTAACATTGAAACATGGGATTGCTATTTATAATTTTCTTCCACTAAAGTGTAATTTATACAATTGAGTCTAATACTTGTATTTTTGTTTATTTAACATTTTCAAATATTATGTTCTCTCACCATTCAAATGTAATGGCATTAGTAATAAATTTTAAAATCAAAACATTGCACTTTTTCACTTTTTAGAATTCTAAATTCCTATAGGGATAAATGCATAGTTAATAGTCAGTTGAATTTAAATTTTGAAATTTTTTTAGTTACCTCCTTTGCCTTAATGCTTTTTGAAATGATTTATATAGTTTTAGTCTAAAAACATACAACATAAGAAAAAGAAAATGCAATGGACTCTAATAAGAAGTTTCCCCACCCCCCGCAAGCGCAATTTGCTCAACCTAATATTGAAGTTTGCGATTATTATTTATATTATTCTTCCACTAAAATGTATTGTATATAGTTGAGTCCAATACTTGTATTTTTGTTTATTTAACATTTTCAAATATTATCTTTTCTCACCATTCAAATGTAATGACATTAATAATAAATTTAAAAATCAAAACATTGCACTTTTTCAATTTTTAGAATTCTAAATTCCTATAGTAATAAATGCACTATTAATAATTAGTTGAATTTAAATTTTGAATTTTTTTTAATTATCTTCTTTGCCACAATGTTAATTGAAATGATTTATATAATTT
>JAHLGP010015755.1:123063-157352 GCA_020141445.1 Bruguiera sexangula | reverse complement strand
GTGTGTGTGTGAGTTTGGCTGAGACTAAGCAGGCTACTTAGTGCCTTCACAAGGCCAAAAATTTGTACGAGACAGTTGGCCATATGACAACTACCATGAGGAGATCGAGATTGTCGTGATTAAGGCAAATGCAAAAGAAGATAAAGAGGCAACCATCGCTTGATTTTTGCAATGGCTAAATAGAGACATAGCCAAGGTGGTTGAGTTGCAACACTACATGGAATTAGAAGACATGATGCACATCACAATGAAAGTTGAAAGACAACATAAACGAAATGGTTCTGCATTGTTTGGGTAGAATTCAGGTTCTACCACATTTTGGAAGCTGAATTGGAGTAAAAGGGAGAAGTTCAATTACATGTCCAAAGTCATGCTTTCCAAGAGCAAGAATGTGGGTTTTAGTAAGGAGGCAAGTAATCATGATCTTTAACCAAGTGAAAATGGGGATATTAAATGTTTTAAGTGTTTGGGAAGAGGTCGTATTGCATCTTAATGTCCAAATATGCGAGCAATGCTCTTGAAAGGTAATGATGATGTTGCAACTTTAAGTAAATCAAATGATAATGATATCGTGCCACCATCAAAGGGTAAAAGTCATGGAGAGGAGTATCTAGTTAATGGAGTAACTCTCATAACAAGGCTTGAATTGAATGTGCAAGTGAAGTAAGAAAAGGAGATGCAATGAGATAAAATCTTTCATAAGAGGTGCCTCATCAAAAGATAAGGTATGTAGTATGATTATTGATGGTGGGAGTTGCAATAATGTAGATAGCACAATTATGGTTGAAAAGCTGAATTTATCAACTATAAAGCTTCCTATGCCATATAAACTTCAATGGTTGAATGACATTGGTGAAGTTAGGGTAAATAAATAAATACTTGTGTCATTTTCTACCAGACGATACCATAATGAAGTTTTATGTGAAATTAAACCTATACACGCAGGCCATATTCTATGAGGAAGGTGATGGCAATTTGACAAACGATTCATGCATGATGGTTTCAAGAATTGATATTCCTCTGTAATGAATGAAAAACTTGTCACTCTTGTACCATTATTACCTCAACAAACTTATGAGGATCAATTAAGGATTAAAAATGAGAGTGAACTGAAAGGAGAGATTGAAAAGAGAGAGATAATCAAAACAAAAAAAGAGGAGAAAAAGTGGTGACACAAGACAGAGAGAGAGAGAGAGAGAGAGAGAGAGGAAAATAGAAAGTTTCTATGTAAAAGAAAGTAATGTTGAAAGAGCATTTTATGCCAAATAGCTTATGATCATACTTTTGTACAAGGAAACTTAGTTTAGCACTAACAAGTTTGACTCGTCTTCACCTAGTATTGTTATTTCTCTTTTGTAGGAATTTGAAGATGTATTCCTTAAGGATGTTTTGAGTGCATTGCCACCTAAGAGAGGAATTGACATCAAATTGATTTTATCCTTGGTGCATCCATCCTAAACTAGCCAACATATAGGAGTAACTCAAGGAGACAAAGGAGCTTTAAAGGTAGGTTGATGAACTTATGTCAAAAGTATATGCGAGAGAAAGCATAAGTCCCTATGTAGTTCATGTCCTACTTATACCCAACAAAGATGAAACTTGGAGGATGTATGTTGACTATTGAGCAGTCAACAAAATCACTATAAAGTATTGTCACCCCATACCCAAGTTAGATGACATGCTAGATGAATTGCATAATTCATATGTCTTGTTTAAAATTGATTTAAAAAGTGGATATCACTAGATTAGGATGAGAGAAGGAATGAGTGGGAAACAACTTTCAAAACTAAGTATGGTTTATATGAATGGCTTGTTATGCCATTTGGTCTCACTAATGCACCAAGCACCTTTATGTGGTTAATGAGTCATTTTTTGTGTCCATTTATTGGTGAATTTGTGGTTGTGTACTTTTATGATATTTTGGTTTATGGCAAAAGCTTAAAAGAGAATCTTGATCATTTATGTTATGTTTTAATTGTTTTACATTCTGAGAAAATTGTATGCTAACTTTAGAAAATGTTCCTTTTGTACTAATCAGATCATATTTCTTGGCTATGTTATGAGTGCTAAAGGTATTAAGATTGACGAGGAAAAGTTAGGGCAATCCATGATTGGCCTACACATAAGCAAACTTGATTTAAACCCTAATGCTTTAATACCAACTAATGTGAACCTCATAGAGTACAATGAAATGCATAAGCAAAACTAGGAATTCAAAACTCCAAGAAAGTTAAATTTTGCTTAACAAGAGTAAAACCTTGAGCCAATGTTTAAAGGAACATGAATGTAGGAAGAAACCTAGACCCAATGTTCAAAGGAACACGAACCAAAGGTATAAAGAATAATATGGATTCCACTCTCATAAAAGAAGGCAATTGAGAGTGATAAGTTAGGTTGAAATACCACAAGATATAATCTTGATAAGTACACAAAGTTTAATGAATAACTAAGAGAGAAAATTCTCACTTTTTTTTCACCAATGATGTATCCTTTTTAACAATGAAATCAAGCCTATTTATAGGCTTAAGTAACAACCCTAATTGTAGAAATAAGAAAAATCTCCTAAATAAGCTAATAACAAACAAATCGGATTTGGTTCAGTCAAACTTAGTTTAGTCAAATTCACAAAGCCATGCATCCTGCATCAAACTTGTTCACCAACCAGCTCATGATTGGCACTGATCTAACCTTCTAATAGTGAACTAGTCATATTACTCGTTTTACAACTAGTGCACTCCTTGTTTTCCATTTTTTAGACTTTAAGATAGGTCTAACTCATTAATTTCACTACTTTGTTGCATCTACTCTACACAATTAGTTAACCTATGCCAATTTAGCATACTTATACAATTAATAAAGCCTTGACCTGCATTAAGATATAATTTGTTACTTTTTAAGCTTGAATTAGCTTATTTGGCCCAAATGTCATTTATCAACCTATTAAGTGCCTCTTTCGTCCTTATAGCTTTAGAACTTGTCAATGGCCCTTCTTGAATGGTCAATGGATCCTTAGAAGCCCTCTATGCATTGAAAATTCCATGAATCTCATCATGTTATGCCTACAACAAACATTCTTGCAACAAGCATGTCTATAGACCTTTGGTATTGGGAATTCATTGAATTCCATCAAACAAAGGAATCATTGATCATCATTAGCTTTTCTCACAAGAAGGCCATGGTTTAATTCATGACTCATGACATCAAGATAAAGAAAACTCTTTATCCAAAAAATTGGCAAAGTGATCTTTTTGGCGATAGAGATTTGAAAGAATGGTTAAAGGTTAAATCTTATAACTATTTTGATTATATTGAAGCATGAGAAAGAGCTTTACATGAAAATAGGCAAAGGAAATTCAGTTGGTTCTTTCAAATACACTTTCCAAATGATCCAAAGAAATTTTCAAAGTGGCTTAAAACCTAAATATTTAAGTGGGGTTTACATCATGTAATCCTACCTCTCAAAATGAGAACTATTTATGAACAATTTTGTGTAATAAATGAAGAGGTTAAAGAATCATTATTAATATTTATAGTTTGGTATCACGTCCCATGGATTATCAAATGGAATTATACTATTATGGCTAAACAAGTCAACGTTTTGGATATGGACATTAAGAATGTCCCATGGTTGGCACAAAGCATTAATATCCAATAGTGGGAGAAATTCAATTTTATTGATGGTGGTGTCTATGCTAGCAAAGGGTTCATCTATATAAATGGGCCTAAAGGTTCACCACCAAAGCCCACTCCTAATCCAAAAGAGATTTTGAATACTTTAATTGAGTTAGTATCATGTGAAAGGTTATTACAAATGATGGTTGCATTGGTCTAACCAGAGCAAGAGATGCAAGTAGACTAGGTCAAAAGTAGTCAAAGATACCTTAATGATAATGTCATGCAGGACTCTCAGGACCTATATGAACTCGAAAGGACAAATGAACAAATTACTTTTGATGAAAGGTAGTCTCAAGACCTATCAAACAATTTCTATTAAAGCTACTTTATAAAAGTAAGGAATCCAAGACAAATTCACTTTAGAAAAGAGATTCCTTCAATAATGGTTAATACCTTTTCTCTCATATAAAAGGAGTTTCAGCTACTCGAAGAGGTAGAGTCCAATTTCCCATCTCTTTAAGTCTAGGTTTCCTCTTCTTCCTTTGTATCTCCCTTCTCTCTTCTTCTTTTGTAAACTATACGCCTAAAATGACACTTAATTCAATGAAAGCATGGCAGCTCTAATGCCATTCCTATCTTGGTAGCATAGGATCACACAGAGATATAAAGAAATAAAAACAAGCACATAAGATTATAGTGATACATATATAAGAGAGAAATTAAAACTAATAAACAAGAAAACAAACAAGCAATTTTGTAAACTAACAAAATTAAATGACTTACAATAATAAGGCTTTCATTGAATAGTGTTGATATAGGTGAATAGTTTATAGAAGAAGAAGAGAGAAGGAGGGATACAAAGGAAGAAGAGAAAACTTAGACTTAGAGAGATAGGAAATTGGATTCTACCTCTTGGAGTAGTCAAGAGGTCTATTTATACAAAAGAAAAGGTGATAATCATTATTAAAAGAATCTCTTTTTTAGAGAAAACTTAGACTTAATGATCTTGGAAATAGATTGTTTGCCCACAAAAAGAACTATATTCACTAAAACTAGCACATCTACACTCCATTGGAACTAAGAATGCATTGAATTTCGTTCAACAAACTCTTTGCTAATGACTAGCGTTTCTTACAAGTGTTTTCGGTATAGTTGTTGTATAATAGTACCGTCCCCCCATTTATTCTTAACAAGGCTCCACCTTTTGTTGCAACAACTCGTTCACACTTAATGATCTTGAAAATAACTTGTTTGCCCATGAAAGGAACTATATTCGCTGAAACAAGCATGTCTACTCTCCCTTGGAACTAGCAATGCATTGAATTTTGTTCAACAAGAAGTCTTTGATGATAACAAGCATTTTTTACAAGTATTTTCTATATAATTACTGTATAGTGGGACAGTCACCCCATTTATTTGTAACAAGGCTCCACCTTTTCTTGGAACAACTCATTCACACAGAAAAATCTTGAAAATATCTTGTTTCCCCACAAAAGGAACTATATTCACTAAAACATGCACATCTAGACTGCCTTGGAACTAGGAATGCATTGAATTTCTTCTAACAAGGAGTCTTTGATGATGACTAGCATTTTTTTCAAGTATTTGTGGAATAATTGTTGTATAATGGAATCATCCCCTCAGTTATTCATAACAATGCTTCACCTTTTGTTGCAACAACAACTCACTCACACTCAAACATCTTGAAAATAGCTTGTTTGCCCACAAAAGGAAATATATTGACTGAAACAAGCACATCTAGGCACCCTGGGAACTAGGAATGCTTTGAATTTCTTTCAACAAGGGGTCTTTGATGATGACTAGCATTTTTTACAAGTATGTTTGGTATAATTGCTGTATAATGGGACTGTCCCCCCATTAATTTGTAACAACGCTTCACCTTTTGTTGCAACAACTCATTAAGATAGAAAGATCTTGAAAAAATAGCTTGTTTGCTGACAAAAGGAACTCTATTCACAGAAACAAGCACACTTAGACTTCCCTAGAATAAGGAATGCATTGAATTTCATTCAACATGGAGTATTTGATAATGACTAGCATTTTTTACTAATATTTTCAGTAAAATTGTTGTACAAAGGGACCATCTCCCCATTTATTTGTAACAAGGCTCCAACTTTTGTTGCAGCAACTCATTCACACGTAATGATGTTGAAAATAGCTTGCTTGCCACCAAAGGAACTATATTCACTTAAATGAGTACATCTATACTCCCTTGGAACTAGGAATGCATTGAATTTCATTCAACAAGGTCTCTTTGATGATGACTAGCATTTTTTACAAGTATTTTCAGTATAATTGTTGTATGATGGGATCGTCCCCCCATTTATTCCTAACAAGGCTCCACCATTTGTTGCAACAATTCGTTCACACTTAATGATCTTGAAAATAGCTTGTTTGCCCACAAAAGGAACTATATTCACTGAAACAAGCACATCTGCACTCCCTTGGAACTAGGAATGCATTGAATTTCATTCAACAAAGACTCTTGGCTGATGACTAGCATTTCTTACAATTATTTTCAGTATAATTGTTGTATAATAGGTCTGTTGCCCCATTTATTCGGAACTAGGCTCCACCTTTTGTTGCAACAACTCATTCACACTTAATGATCTTAGAAAAAGCTTGTTTGGCCACAAAAGGAACCATATTCATTGAAACAAGCACATCTACACTCCCTCTGAACTAGGAATGCAATGAATTTCATTCAACAAGGTGACTTTGATGATGACTAGCATTTGTTAGAAGTATTTTTTGTATAATGGCTAAATAATGGGATTGTCCCCCTGTTTATTCGTAACAGGGCTCCACCTTTTGTGGCAACAACTCATTCACACTTAATGATCTTAAAAATAGCTTGTTTGCCCACAATAGGAACTATATTCACTAAAACGAGCACATCTACAATCCCTTGGAAATAGGAGTGCATTGAATTTGATTCAACAATGAGTCTTTGATGATGACTAGCATTTTTTACAACTATTTTCAGTATAATTGCTGTATAATGGGACCGTCCACCCATTTATTCGTAACAAGGCTCCACCTTTTGTTGCAATAACTTATTCAACACTTAATGATCTTGGGAATAGCTTGTTTGCCCACAACATGAACTAAATTCACTAAAACAACTAGATCTACTCTCCCTTGCAATGGGGAATGCATTGAATTTCATTCAACGAGGACTCTTTGAAGGTGACTAGCATTTCTTAAAGTTATTTTCAGTATAATTACTATATAATGGGACCATCTCCCCATTTATTTGTAGCATGGCTCCACCTTTTGTTGCAACAACTCACTCACACTTAATGATCTTGGAAATAGCTTGTTTTCCCACAAAAGGAACTATATTCACTAAAACAAGCATGTCTACACTCCCTTGGAACAAGGAATGCATTGCATTTCATTCAACAAGGACTCATTGATGATGACTAGCATTTTTTTCAAGTATTTTCTGTATAATTACTGCTTAATGGGACCGTTCCCCCATTTATTCCTAATAAGGCTCCACCTTTTGTTGCAACAACTCTTTCACACTTAATAAGCTTGGAAATAGCTTGTTTAACCACAAAAAGTACTATATTCACTGAAACAAGTACATCTACACTCCCTTGGAACTAGGAATGCATTGCATTTCCTTCGACAAGGAGTCTTTGATGATGACTAGCATTTTTTACAAGTATTTTCTGGAGAATTGCTGTATAATGGGACTGTTCCACCATTTATTTGTAGCAAGGCTCTACTTTTGCTGCAACAACTCTTTCACACTTAATGATCTCGGAAATTACTTGTTTGCCAATAAAAGGAACTATATTCATGGAGACAAGCATGTTTACACTCCCTTGGAACAAGCAAGGCATTGCATTTCATTCAACAAGGAGTCTTTGATGATGACTAGCATTTTTTACCAGTATTTTCCGCAGAATCGCTGTATAATGGGACCATTCCCCCTTTTATTCATGACAAGGCTCCACCTTTTGTTGTAACAACTCATTCACACTTAATGATCTTGAAAATAGCTTGTTTGCCCACAAAACGAGCTAGATTCACTGAAACAAGCACATCTACACTCCCTTGGAACTAGGAATGCATTGAATTTCATTCAACAAGTGCTCTTTGATGATGACTAGCATTTCTCACAGTTATTTTCGGTATAATTACTGTATAATCAGAACGTCTCCCCATTTATTCGTAACAAGGCTCTACCTTTTGTTGCAACAACTCTTTCACACTGGAAAAAGCACATCTACACTCTGCTGGAACTTGGAATGCATTGAATTTCATTCTACAAGGAGATTTTGATGATGACTAGCATTTTTACAAGTATTTTCATTATAATTACTGTATAATGGGACCGTCTCCCCATTTATTCGTAACAAGGATCGACCTTTTGTTGCAATAACTCATTCACACTTAATGAACTTGGGAATAGCTTTTTTGCCCCCCAAAGGAGCCGGATTCACTGAAACACCCACATCTACCCTCCCTTGGAAGTAGGAATGCATTGAATTTCATTCAACAAGGACTCTATGATGATGACTAGCTTTTCTTACAAATATTTTCGTTATAATTATTGTATAATTCAACCGTCTCCCCATTTATTCATAACAAGGCTCCACCTGTTGTTGCAATAACTCATTCACTCTTAATGATCATGAAAATAGCTTGTTTGCCCACAAAAGGAACTAGATTGACTGAAACAACCACATCTACTCTCCCTTGGAACTAGGAATGCATCGAATTTCATTAAACAATGACTCTCTGATGATGACTAGCATTTCTTACAAGTATTTTCGTTATAATTATCCTATAATGGGACCCTCTCCCCATTTATTCGTAACAAAACTCGACCTTTTGTTGCAATAACTCATTCACGCTTAATGATCTTCGAAATAGCTTTTTTGCCCACAAAAGTAACTATATTCATAGGAACAAGTGCATCTAAACTCCATTGGAACTTGGAATGCATTGAACCTCATTCAACAAGGAGACTTTGATGATGACTAGCATTTTTTACAAGTATTTTCTATATAATTGTTGTATAATGGGACTGTTCCCCCATTTATTTGTAACAAGGCTCCACATTTTGTTACAACAACTCATTTATTCTTAATGATGTTGAAAATAGCTTGTTTGCCACAAAAGGAACTGGATTCACTAAAACAACCAAACCTACTCTCCCTTGGAACTAGGAATGCATTGAATTTCATTCAACAAAGAGTCTATGATGATGACTAGCATTTCTTGCAAGTATTTTCAGTATAATTACTGTATCATGGGATCATCTCCCCATTAATTCGTAAAAAGGCTGAACCTTTTGTTGCAACAACTCATTCACTCATAATGATCTTGAAAATAGCTTATTTGCCCACAAAATGAACTAGATTCACTGAAGTAACGTCTAGTCTTCCTTGGAGCTAGGAATGCATTGAAATTCATTCAACAAGTACTCTTTGATGATGACTAGCATTTCTTACTAGTATTTTCAGTACAATTACGGTATAATGGGACCGTCTCCCCATTTATCCATAACAAGGCTCAACCTTAAAAATAGCTTATTTGCCCACAAAAGGAACTGGATTCACTGAAATAATGACATATACTTTCCCTTGGAATTAGCAATGCATTGAATTTCATTCAACTAGAACTCTTTGAAGATGAATAACATTTCTTACAACTATTTTAGCTATAATTACTATATAATGAGACCATCTCCCCATTTATTCGTAACAAGGCTTAAACTTTTCTTGCAACAACCCATTCACTCTTAATGATCTTGAAAATAGCTCGTTTGCACACAAAAGGGACTAGATTCACTGGAATAACCAAATCTAGCCTCCCTTGGAGCTAGGAGTGCATTGAATTTCATACCACAAGGACTCTTTGATGATGACTAGCATTTCATACAAGTATTTTCGGTATAATTACTAAATAATGGGACCGTCTCCCCATTTATTCGTAACAAGACTCAACCTTTTCTTGCAACAACTCATTCTCTCTTAATGAACTTCAAAATAGCTCATTTGCCCATAAAAGGGACTAGATTCATATAAACAACTGCATATACTCTCCCTTGGAACTACAATGCATTGAATTTCATTCAACAAGGAATCTTTGATGATGTCTAGCATTTCATACAAGTATTTTCTGTGTAATTACTATATCATGGGACCATCTCCCCATTTATTTGCAACAACGCTAAAGCTTTTGTTGCAACAACTCATTCATACTTAATGATCTTGAAAATAGCATATTTGCCCACAAAAGGAACTGGATTCACCTAAACAACCACACTTACTCTCCCTTGAAACTAGCAATGCATTGAATTTCATTCAACAAGCACTCTTTGATGATGACTAGCATTTCATACAAGTATTTTTGGAATAATTACGGTATAATGGGACCATCTCCCCATTTATTCGTAACAAGGCTCAACCTTTTGTTGCAATAACTCATTCACTCTTAATGACCTTGAAAATAGCTTATTTACCCACAAAAAAAACTAGATTCACTGAAACAACTATAGCTACTCTCCCTTGGAACTAGCAATGCATTGGATTTCATTCAACAAGGACTCTTTGATGATGACTAGCATTTCATACAAGTATTTTCAGTATAATTATGGTATAATGGGACCGTCTCCCCATTTCTTTGTAACAAGGCTCAACCTTTTGTTGCAACAACTCATTCACACTTAATGATCTTTAAAATAGCCTGTTTGCCCATAAAAGGGACTAGATTCACTAAAACAACCACATCTACTCTCCCTTGGAACTAGGAATGCATTGAATTTCATTCAACAAGGACTCTTTGATGATGACTAGCATTTCATACAAGTATTTTTGGTATAATTATGGTATAATGGGACCGTCTCCACATTTATTCGTAACAAGGCTCAACCTTTTCTTGCAATAACTCATTCACTCTTAATGACCTTGAGAATAGCTTATTTGCCAACCAAAAAAATTGGATTCACTGAAACAACTACAACTACTCTCCCTTGGAACTAGCAATGCATTAGATTTCATTCAACAAGGAGTCTTTGATGATGACTAGCATTTCATACAAGTATTTTCGATATAATTACTGTATAATGGGATTGTCTCCCCATTCATCCGTAACAAGGCTTAACCTTTTGTTGCAACAACTCATTCACTCTTAATGACCTTAAAAATAGCTTGTTGGCCCACAAAACGATATGGATTCACTGAAACAACCACACCTACTCTCCCTTGGAACTAGGAATGCATTGAATTTCATTCAACAAGGACTATTTGATGATGATTAGCATTTCTTACAACTATTTTCGGTATAATTACTGTATAAGGGGACCGTCTATCCATTTATTTGTAACAAGGCTCAACCTTTTATTGCAACAAATCATTCACTCTTAATGATATTGAAAATAGCTCATTTGCCAATAAAAGGGACTAGATTCATTAAAACAACCACATCTAGTTTCCCTTGGAACTAGGAATGCATTGAATTTCCTTCAACAAAGACTTTTTGATGATAACTAGCATTTCTTACAACTATTTTTAGTATAATTACTGTATAATGGCATCGTCTCCCCATTTATTCATAACGAGGCTCAACCTTTTGTTAAAATAACTCATTCACTCTTAATGGTCCTGAAAATAGCTTATTTGCCCACAAAAGGAACTGGATTCACTGAAAGAACCACACCTACTGTCCTGTGTAACTAGCAATGCATTGAATTTCATTCGACAAGGACTCTTTGACGATGACTTGCATTTTATACAAGTATCTTTGGTATAATTACTGTATAATGGGACCGTCTCCGCATTTATTTGAAACAAGGCTCAACCTTTTGCTGCAACAACTCATTTGCTCTTAATGATCATGAAAATAGCACGTTTGCCGATAAAAAGGGACTAGATTCACTGAAACAACCACATCTCCCCTCCCTTGCAACTAGGAATGCATTGAATTTCATTCAACAAAGTCTCTTTGATGATGACTAGCATTTCTTACAACTATTTTCGGTATAATTACTCTATAATGGCAACGTCTCTCTATTTATTCGTAACAAGGCTCAACCTTTTGTTGCAACAACTCATTCACTCTTAATCATCCTGAAAATAGCTTATTTGCCCACAAAAGGAACTGGATTCACTGAAACAGCCACACCTACTCTCCCTTGGAATTAGCAATGCATTGAATTTTATCGAACAAGGACTCTTTGATGATGACTAACATTTCCTACAACTATTTTCGATGTAATTACCGTATAATGGGACTTTCTCCCCATTTATTTGTAACAAGGCTCAACCTTTTGTTGCAATAACTCATTCACCCTTAATGATCTTTAAAATAGCTTATTTGCCCAAAAAAGGAACAGGATTCACTGAAACAGCGATGCTTACTCTCCCTTGTAAATAGCAATGCATTACATTTCATTCAACAAGGACTCTTTGATGATGACTAGCATTTTTTACAAGTATTTTCAGTATAATTACTGTATAATGGGACCGTCTCCCCATTTATCCATGACAAGGCTCAACCTTTTGTTGCAATAATTTATTCTCTCTTAACAACCTTGAAAATAGCTTGTTGGCCCACAAAACGATATGGATTCACTGAAACAACCACACCTACTCTCCCTTGGAACAAGGAATGCATTGAATTTCAATCAACAAAAACTCTTTGATGCTGACTAGCATTTCCTACAAGTATGTTTGGTATAATTACTATATAATAGGACTGTCTCCCCATTTATCTGTAACAAGGCATAACCATTTGTTGCAACAACTCATTCACTCTTAATGAACTTGAAAATAGCTTGTTTGCCCATAAAAAAGGACTAGATTCACTGAAACAACCACATCTACTCTCCCTTGGAACTAGGAATGCATTGAATTTCATTCAACAGGGACTCTTTGATGATGACTAGCATTTCATACAAGTATTTTCGGTGTAATTACTGTATAATGGGACCATCTCCCCATTTATTCGTAACAAGCTCAACAATTTGTTGCAACAACTCATTCACAAATAATGATCTTTAAAATAGCTTATTTGCCCACAAAAAGAACTAGATTCATTGAAAAAACTACACCTACTCTCCCTTGGAACTATGAATGCATTGAATTTCATTCAACAAGGACTTTTTGATAATGACTAGCATTTCATACAAGTATTTTCAGTATAATTACTGTATAATGAGACCATCTCCCCATTTATTTGTAACAAGGTTCAACCTTTTGTTGCAACAACTCATTCACACTTAATGATCTTAAAAATAGCTTGTTGGCCCACAAAAGGAATTGGATTCACTAAAACAACCACACCTACTCTCCCTTGGAACTAGCAATGCATTGAATTTTATTCAACAATGACTCTTTGATGATGAGTAGCATTTCTTACAAGTATTTTCGGTATAATTACTGTGTAATGGGAATGTCTCCCCATTTATTTGTAACAAGGCGCAACCTTTTGTTGCAACAACTCATTCACTCTTAATGATCTTGAAAATAGCTTCTTGGCCCACAAAAGGTGATGGATTCACTGAAACAGCCACACCTATTCTCCCTTGGAACTAGTAATGCACTGAATTTCATTCAACAAGGACTCCTTGATCATATCTAGCATTTCTTACAAGTATTTTTGGTATAATTACTCTATAATGGGACCGTCTCCCCATTTACTCATAACAAGGCTCAACCTTTTGTTGCCATAAGTCATTCACTCTTAATGACCTTGAAAATAGCTTGTTTGGCCATAAAAGGAACTAGAGTCACTAAAATAACTTTATCTAGTCTCCCTTGGAGTGAGGAATGCATTGAATTTCATTCAACAAGGACTCTTTGATGATCACTAGCATTTCATACAAGTATTTTCGGTATAATTACTGTATAACAGGACCCTCTACCCATTTATTCATAACAAGGCTCAACCTTTTGTTCCAACAACTCATTGACTCTTAATGACCTTGAAAATAGCTTGTTTGCCCACAAAAAGGACTAGATTCACTGAAATAACCACATCTAGCCTTCCTTGGAACTAGCAATGCTTTGAATTTCATTCAACAAGGACTCTTTGATGATGACTCGCATTTCATACAAGTATTTTTGGCATAATTAATGTATAATGGGACCGTCTCCCCATTTATTCGTAACAAGGCTCAACCTTTTGTTGCAACAACTCATTCACTCTTAATGATCTTGAAAATAGCTTGTTGGCCCACAAAAGGAACTGGATTCATTGAAACAACCACACTTACTCTCCCTTGGAACTCGGAATGCATTGAATTTCATTCAACAAGGACTCTTTGAAGACGACTAGCATTTCTTAGAAGTATTTTCGGTATAATTACTGTATAATGGGACCATCTACCCATTTATTCATAACAAGGCTCAACCTTTTGTTCCAACAACTTATTCACTCTTAAAGACCTTGAAAATAGCTTGTTTAGCCACAAAAGGAACTAAATTCACTAAAATAACCACATCTTGTCTCCCTTGGAGCTAGGAATGCATTGAATTTCATTCAATAATGACTCTTTGAGATGACTAGCATTTCATACAAGTATTTTTAGTATAATTACTATATAACAGGACTGTCTCCCGATTTATTCCTAATAAGGTTCAACCTCTTCTTTCAACAACTCATTCACTCTTAATGATCTTAAAAATAGCTTGTTGGCCCACCAAAGGAACTAGATTAAATGAAACAACCACATCTACTCTCCTTGGAACTAGGAATGCATTGAATTTCATTCAATAAGGACTTTATGATGTTGACTAGCATTTCTTACAGGTATTTTCGGTATAATTACTGTATAATGGGACTGTCTCTCCATTTACTTGTATCAAGTTTCAACCTTTTGTTGCAACAACTTATTCACTCTTATTGAACTTAAAAATAGCTTGTTTGCCCACAAAAGGAACTAGATTCACTGAAGTAACCACATCTTGTCTCCCTTGGAGCTAGGAATGGATTGAATTTCATTCAACAAGGACTTTTTGATGATGACTAGCCTTTCATACAAGTATTTTTAGTATAATTGCTGTACAATGGCACCGACTTCCCATTTATTTATAACAAGGCTCAACATTTTCTTGCAACAACTCATTCACACTTAATGATCTTGAAAATAGCTTATTTGCCAACAAAAGGAGCTGGATTCTCTAAAACAACCACACCTACTCTCGCTTGGTACTCAGAATGCATTGAATTTCATTCATCAAGGACTCTTTGATGATGACTAGCATTTCATTAAAGTATTTTAGGTATAATTACTGTATAACAGGTCCGTCTCCCCATTTATTCGTAACAAGGTTCAAACATTTCTTGCAACAACTCATTCACACTTAATGATCTTTCAAATAGCTTATTTGCCCACAAAAGGAGCTGGATTCACTGAAACAACCACACCTACTCTTCCTTGGAACTAGCAATGCATTGAATTTTATTCAATAAGGACTCTTTGATGATGACTAGCATTTCTTACAAGTATTTTCGGAATAATTACTATATAATGGGACTGTCTCCCCATTTATTTGTAACAAGGCGCAACCTTTTGTTGCAATAACTCATTCACTCTTAATGATCTTGAAAATAGCTTGTTGGCCCAGAAAAGGTGCTGGATTCACTGAAACAACCACACCTACTCTCCCTCAGAACTAGGAATGCATTGAATTTCATTCAACAAGGACTCTTTGATCATGTCTAGCATTTCTTACAAGTATTTTCGGTATAATTAGTGTATAATGGGACCGTCTCCCCATTTATTCATAACAAGGCTTAACCTTTTCTTACAACAACTCATTCACTCTTAAAGATCTTGAAAATAGCTTGTTTGCCCACAAAAGGGACTAAATACACTGAAACAACCACATCTACTCTCCCTTGGAACTAGGAATGCACTGAATTTCATTCAACAAGGACTCTTTGATGATCACTAGCATTTCTTACAACTATTTTCGATATCATTACTGTATAATGGGAATGTCTCCCCATTTACTTGTAACAAGGCTCAACCTTTTGTTGCCACAAGTCATTCACTCTTAATGACCTTGAAAATAGCTTGTTTGGCCACAAAAGGAACTAGTGTCACTGAAATAACCACATCTAGTCTCCCTTGGAGTCAAGAATGCATTGAATTTCATTCAACAAGGACTCTTCGTTGATGACTAGCATTTCATACAAGTATTTTCGGTATAATTACTGTATAACAGGACCGTCTCCCCATTTATTTGTAACAAGGCTCCACCTTGTGTTGCAACAACTCATTCACTCTTAATGATCATGAAAATAGCTCGTTTGCCCATAGAAGGAACTAGATTAACTGAGATAACCACATCTAATCTCCCTTGGTGCTAGGAATGGATTGAATTTCATTCAATAAGGACTCTTTGATGATTACTAGCATTTCATACAAGTATTTTCGGAATAATTGCTGTATAACGGGTCCGTCTCCCCATTTATTTGTAACAAGGTTCAAACTTTTCTTGCAACAACTCATTCACACGTAATGATCTTGAAAATAGCTTATTTCCCATAAAAGGAGCTGGATTCACTGAAACAACCACACCTACTCTCCCTTGGTACTCGGAATGCTTTCAATTTTATTCAACAAGGACTCCTTGATGATGACTACCATTTGTTACAAGTTTTTTTGGTATAATTACTGTATAATGGGACTGTCTCCCCATTTATTCGTAACAAGGCTCAACCTTTTGTTGCAACAACTCATTCAGTCTGAATGATCTTGAAAATAGCTTGTTGGCCTGCAAATGGATCTGGATTCATTGAAACAACCACACCTACTCTCCCTTGGATCTAGCAATGCATTGAATTTCATTCAACAAGGACTCTTTGACAATGACTAGTATTTCTTAAAAGTACTTTTGGTATAATTACAGTATAATGGGACCATCTGCCCATTTATTCGTAACAAGGCTCAACCATTTGTTCCAACAACTCATTCACACTTTATGATCTTGAAAATAGCTTATTTGCCCACAAAAGGAACTATATTCACTGAAACAACCTCATCTACTCTCCGTTGGAAGTAGGAATGCGTTGAATTTCATTGATAAGAAGGCTCAATATTTTGTTGCAACAACTCATTCACTCTTAATGATCTTGAAAATAGTGTGTTTGCCCACAAAAGGAACTGGAGTCACCGAAATAACCACATCTAGTCTCCCTTGGAGCGAGGAATGCATTGAATTTCATTCAACAAGGACTCTTTGATTATGACTAGCATTTCTTACAAGTATTTTGATTATAATTACTGTATAATGGGACCATCTCCCCATTTACTCGTAACAAGGCTCCACCATTTGTTGCAACAACTCATTCACACTTAATGATCTTGAAAATAGCTTGTTTGCCCACAAAAGGAAATAGATTCACTGAAACAACCACATTTACTCTCCCTTTGAAATAGGAATGCATTGAATTTCATTAAATAAGGACTCCATAATGATGACTAGCATTTCTTACAAGTATTTCCATTATAATTAGTCTATAATGGGAATGTCACCCATTTATTCATAACAAGGCTCCACGTTTTGGTGCAACAACTCATTCACTCTTAATGTTCTTGAAAATTACATGTTTGCCCACAAAAGGAACTAGATTCACTGAAACAACCACATCTACTCTCCCATGGAACTAGGAATGCATTGAATTTCATTAAACAAAAACTCTTTGATGATGACTAGTATTTCTTACAAGTATTTTTGATATAATTACTGTATAATGGGACCATCTCCCCTTTTATTCATGACAAGCCTCGACCTTTTGTTGCAACAACTCATTCACACTTAATGATCTTGAAAATAGCTTGTTTGTGCACAAAACAAACTAAATTCACTGAAACAAGCACATCCACTCTCCCTTGGAACTAGGAATATGCTGAATTTCATTCAGCAAGAAGTCTTTGATCATGACTAGCATTTCTTACAAGTATCCTCAGTATAATTACTGTATAATGGGACTGTCTCCCCATTTATTCATAACAAGGCTCCACCTTTTGTTGAAACAACTAATTCACAGTTAATGATCTTGAAAACAGCTTGTTTGGCTACAAAAGGAACTATATTCACTGAAACAAGCACATCTACACTCCCTTAGAACTAGGAATGCGTTGAATTTCATTCAACAAGGTGTCTTGGATGATGGCTAGCATTTCTTATAAGTATTTTCAGTATAATTATTGTATAAAGGGACCCTCTTACCATTTATTTGTAACAAGGCTCCATCTTTTGTTACAACAACCCAATCACACTTCAAGATCTTGGAAATAGCTTGTTTGCCCACAAAAGGAACTATCTTCACTGAAACAAGCACTTTTACACTCCTTTAGAACTAGAAGTGCATTGAATTTAGTTCAAGGAGGACAGTCACCCCATTTATTTGTAAGAAGGCTCCACCTCTTGTTGCAATAACTCATTCACTCTTAATGATCCTGAAAATAGCTTATTTGCCCACAAAAGGAACTGGATTCACTAAAACAACCAGATCTACTCTATTGTGGAGCTAGCAATGTATTGAATTTCATTCAACAAGGACTCTTTGATGATGACTAGTGTTTCATACAAGTATTTTTGGTATAATTATTGTATAATGGGACCGTCTCCCCATTTATTCGTAACAAGGCTCAACAATTTATTGCAACAACTCATTCACACTTAATGATCTTTAAAATAACTTATTTGCCCACAAAAGGAACTTGATTCAATAAAATAGCCACACCTACTCTCCCTTGGAATTAGCAATGCATTGAATTTCATTCCACAAGGACTCTTCAATGATGACTAGCATTTCATACAAGTATTTTTGGTATAATTACTGTATAATGGGACTGTCTCCCCATTTATTTGTAACAAGGTTCAACAATTTGTTGCAACAACTCATTCATAATTAATGATCCTTAGAATAGCTTATTTGCCCACAAAAGGAACTGGATTCACTAAAACAGCCACACCTACTCTCCCTTAGAATTAGCAATGCATTGAATTTCATTCAACAAGTACTCTTTGTTGATGACTAGCATTTCTTACGAGTATTTTCGGTATTATTACTGTGTAATGGGACTGTCTCCCCATTTATTCGCAACAAGCCTCAACCTTTTGTTGGAACAACTGATTCACACATAATGATCTTGAAAATAGCTTGTTTTCCCATAAAAGGAACTATATTCACTGAAACAAGCACATCTACAGTCCCTTGGAGCTAGGAATGCAATGAATTTCATTCAACAAGGTGTCTTGGATTATGGCTTATAAGTATTTTCGGTATAATTACTGTATAATGGGACAGTCTCACCACATCTACACTCCCTTGGAACTAGGAGTGCATTGAATTTCGTTCAACAAGGAGTCTTTGATGATGACAAGCATTTTCTAAAAGTATTTTTAGTATAATTACTATATAATCGGACTGTCTTCCCATTTATTCGTAACAAAACTTGACCTTTTGATACAACTTATTCACACTTAATGATCTTAGAAATAGCTTGTTTTCCCACAAAAGGAACTAGATTCACTGAAACAACCACATCTACTCTCCCTCGGAACTAGGAATGCAATGAATTTCATTAAACAATGACTCTTTGATGATGGCTAGCATTTCTTACAAGTATTTTCGGTATAATTACTATTTAATGGGATCGTCTCCCCATTTATTCGTAACAAGGCTCCACCTTTTATTGCAACAACTCACTCACACTTAATGATCTTGGAAATAGCTTGTTTGCCCACAAAAGGAACTATATTCACTTATGCAAGCAGATCTACACTTCTATGGAACTGGGAATGCATTGCATTTCATTCAACAAGGAGTCTTTAATGATGACTAGCATTTTGTGCAAGTATTTTTGGTATAATTGCTCTTTAATGGGACCGTCTCCCCATTTATTTGTAACAAGGCTCCACCTTTTCTTGCAACAACTCATTCACATTGAACGATCCTGGAAATAGCTTCTTTGCCCACAAAAGGAAGTAGATTCACTGAAACAAGCACATCTACTCTCCCTTGGAACCTGGAATGCATTGAATTCCAGTCAACAAGGACTCTTTGACGATGACAAGCATTTTTTACAAGTATTGTCTGTATAATTGCTGTTTAATGGGACCGTTCCCCCATTTATTAGTGACAAGGCTCCACCTGTTGTTGCAACAACTCATTCACACTTAACGATCTTGGAAATAGCTTGTTTGCCCATAAAACAAACTAGATTCATTGAAACGAACGCATCTACACTCGCTTGGAACTAGGAATGCATTGCATTTCATTCAACAAGGAGTCTTTGATGATGACTAGCATTTTTAACAAGTATTTTCAGTTTAATTGCTGTTTAATGGGACCGTCCCCCCATTTATTCATAACAAGTCTCCACCTTTTATTGCAACAACTCATTCACACTTAATGATCTTGGAAATAGCTTTTTTGCCCAGAAAAGGAAGTAGATTCCTTGAAACAAGCACATTAACTCTCCCTTGGAACCAAGAATGCATTGAATTTCATTCAATAAGGACTCTTAGATGATGACTAGCATTTTTTACAAGTATTTTTTGTATAATTGCTGTATAATGGGACCGTTCCCCCATTGTTTAGTGACGAGGCTCCACCTTTTATTGCAACAACTCATTCACACATAATGAACTTGGAAATAGCTTGTTTGCCCTCAAACGTAAGTAGATTCACTGAAACAAGCACATCTACTCTCCCTTCGAACAAGGAATGCATTGAATTTCCTTCAACAATGATGCGGAAAGCCCCAAAAAAATGTTGCTTAGGGACCTAACACACATAAGGAATCAAAAAACAACTAGTAAAGCTAAATCAGAGTTTAATAACAGAAACCTTAGACCGAATATTCGAAGAACACGAACCTAGGGTATTCAAGAAGGATATAAATGCTACACTTAAGAAAAGAAAGGAATTGAGAGTGTTAAGTCGATTTGAACACCACAAGAAGAAGTACCTCTTGATAAGTTCCTTAGTTCTCAAAAGAACCGAGGGAGAAAAAACCCTTGCTTTCTATTTCACTTAAAGGTGTCTTATATTTTTGATGTTACAAGGGGTGCCTATTTATAGGCTAAGATAACAATCACTTTAAGTATTCCAATGATGTTAATAAGGCTTGGACTCTTTTTCAAGCTTGAATTCACACCATTTGAAACTTGGTTGGCCTGAACGTCTTTAATCAGCCCATTTAGTGCTTCTTTCAACCTTCTGGATCCAGCTCATGTTATTGGACCTTCTGGAAAGTGCAATAGACCTCTTGCATTGATTGTAGCTCTCACTCATGTTATTGGGCCCTTTTCGAGTGTGCAATGGACCTCTTATATCCATTGAAGCTCTAGCTCATGTTACTGGGCATACTGAAATATGCAATGAAACTTTTGCATCCTTTGAAGCCTTCCACCCATCATCTATATGGTTCTCATCAAACAAGGACTGTTTGATCATGACTAGCATTTCTTACAAGTATTTATGTTATAATGACTGTATAATGGGACCATCTCCCCATTTGTCCATAACACGACTCTAACTTTTCTTGCAACAACTTATTCACTCTTAATGATCTTGGAAATAGCTTGTTTGCCCACAAAAGGAACTATATTCACCGAAACAAGTAGATCTACACTCCCTTAGAACTAGGAATGCTTTGCATTTCATTCAACAAGGAGTCTTTGATGATGACTAGCATTTTTCACAAGTATTTTCTGTATAATTGCTCTATAATGGGACTGTTCCACCATTTATTCATAACAAGGCTCCACTTTTTATTGCAAAAACTCATTTGTAATTAGTGATATTGGAAATAGCTTCTTTGCCCACAAAAGGAAGTAGATTCACTAAACAAGCACATCTACTCTCCCTTGGAACCAGGAATGCATTGAATTTCATTCAACAAGGACTCTTTAATGATAACTAGCATTTCTTCCAAGTATTTTTGCTATAATTACTATATAATGGGACCGTCTCCCTATTTATTCTTAACAAAACTCCAACTTTTGTTGCAACAACTCACTCACACTTAAAGATCTTGGAAATAGCTTGTTTCCCCACAAAAAGAACTATATTCACAGAAACAAGTAGATCTACACTCCCTTGGAACTAGGAATGCATCGCATTTCATTCAATAAGGAGTTTTTGATGATGACTAGCATTTTTCACAAGTATTTTCTGTATAATTGCTATATAATGGGACCATTCCACCATTTATTCGTAACAAGGCTCCACCTTTTATTGCAATGACTCTTTCACACTTAATGATCTTGGAAATTGCTTCTTTGCTAACAAAGGGAAGTAGATTCACTGAAACAAGCACATCTACTCTCCCTTGGAACCAAGAATGCATTGAATTTCATTCAACAAGGACTCTTTGATGATGACTAGCATTTCTTCCAAGTATTTTTGTTATAATTACCGTATAATCGGACCGTCTCCCCATTTATTAGTAACAAGGCTCCAACTTTTGTTGCAACAACTCACTCACACTTAATCATTTTGGAAATAGCTTGTTTTCCCACAAAAGGAACTATATTCACTGAAACAACCACATCTACACTCCCTTGGAACTAAGAATGCATTGAATTTCATTCAACAAGGACTTTTTGATGATCACTAGCATTTTTTACAATAATTTTCTGCATAATTGCTGTATAATGGGACCCTTTCCCCATTTATTAGTGACAAGGCTCTACCTATAGTTGCAACAACTCATTCTCACTTAATGATCTTGGAAATAGCTGGTTTGGCTGCAAAACGAACAAGATTCACTGAAAGAAGCACATCTACACTCCCTTGGAACTAGGAATGCATTCAATTTCATTCAACAAGGACTGTTCGATGATGATTAGCATTTTTTACAACTATTTTCTATATGATTGCTGTATAATGGGACGATTCCCCCATTTATTCATGACTAGGCTCCACCTGTTGTTGCAACAACTCATTCACACTTGACGATCTTGGAAATAGCTTGTCTGCCCACAAAACAAACTAGATTAACTGAAACAAGTGCATCTACACTCCCTTGGAACTAGGAATGCATTGCATTTCATTCAACAAGGAGCCTTTGATGATGACTAGCATTTTTCACAAGTATTTTCTGTATAATTGCTGTATAATGAGACCATTCCACCATTTATTCGTAACAAGGCTCCACCTTTTATTGCAACAACTCATTCGCACTTAATGATCTTGGAAATTGCTTCTTCGCCGACAAAGGGAAGTAGATTCACTGAAACAAGCACATCTACTCTCTCTTGGAACCAAGAATGCATTGAATTTCATTCAACAATGACTCTTTGAAGATGACTAGCATTACTGATAAGTATTTTCATTATAATTATGGTTCAATGGGACTGTCTC
This sequence comes from Bruguiera sexangula, assembly GCA_020141445.1. Taxonomy (NCBI): domain Eukaryota; kingdom Viridiplantae; phylum Streptophyta; class Magnoliopsida; order Malpighiales; family Rhizophoraceae; genus Bruguiera; species Bruguiera sexangula. The sequence goes on along the minus strand of JAHLGP010015755.1, from coordinate 134,363 downwards.
CCCATTTATTTGTAACAAGGCTCCAACTTTTGTTCCAACAACTCATTCCCACTTAATGATCTTGGAAATAGCTTGTTTGCCCACAAAACGAACTAGATTCATTGGAACAAGCACATCTACACTCCTTGGGAACTAGGAATGCATTGCATTTCATTCAACAAGGAGTCTTTGATGATGACTAGTATTTTTCACACGTATTTTCTGTATAATGGGAGCGTTCCCTCATTTATTCGTAGCAAGGCTCCACCTTTTGTTGCAACAACTCATTCCCACTTAATGATCTTGGAAATAGTTTGTTTGCCCACAAAATGAACTAGATTCACTGGAACAAGCACATCTACACTCCCTGGGAACTAGGAGTGCATTGAATTTCATTCAACAAGGAGACTTTGATGATGCCCAGCTTTTTTTACAACTATTTTCTGTATAATTGTTGTATCATGGGACCGTTCCCCCTTTTATTCTTGACAAGGCTCCACCTTTTGTTGCAACAACTCATTCACATTTAATGAATTTGGAAATAGCTTGTTTGCCTACAAAAGGAAGGAGATTCAACCTAGAGTCTTTGATCATAACTAGCATTTTTCACAAGTATTTGTTGCATAATTGCTGTATAGTGGGACTATTACCTCATTTAGTCGTAACAAGGCTCCACTTTTGTTGCAACAACTCATTCACACTGAATGATCTTGGAAATAGCTTCTTTGCCCAAAAAAGGAAGTAGATTCACTGAAACAAGCACATCTACTCTCCCTTGGAACTAGGAATGCATTGAATTTCATTCAACAAGAACTCTTTGATGATGACTAGTATTTTTCCCAAGTATTTTCATTATAATTACGGTATAGTCGGACCGTCTCCCCATTTATTCGTAACAAGGCTCCAACTTTTGTTACAACGACTCATTCACGGTTAATGATCTTGGAAATAGCTTGCTTCCCTACAAAAGGAACTCTATTCACTCAAACAAGCAGATTTACACTTGCTTGGAACTAAGAATGCATTGCATTTCATTCAACATGAAGTCTTTGATGATGACTAGCATTTTTTACAAGTATTTTCTGTATAATTGCTGTATAATGGGACTGTTCCACCATTTATTCATAATAAGGCTCCACCTTTTGTTGCAACAACTTATTCACACTGAATGATCTTGGAAATAGCATCTTTCCCACAAAAGGAAGTAGATTCACTGAAACAAGCACATCTACTCTCCCTTGGAACTAGGAATGCATTGAATTTCATTCAACAAGGACTCCTTAATGATGACTAGCATTTCTTCCAAGTATTTTTGTTATAATTACCGTATAATCGGACCGTCTCCCCATTTATTTGCAACAAGGCTCCAACTTTTGTTGCAACAACTCACTCACACTTAATGATTTTGGAAATAGCTTGTTTTCCCACAAAAGAAACTATATTCACTGAAAAAAGCAGATCTACACTCCCTTGGAACTTGGAATGCATTGCATTTCATTCAACAAGGACTCTTTGATGATAACTAGCATTTTTCACAAGTATTTTCTGTATAATTGCTGTATAATAGGTCCGTTCTACCATTTATTCATAACAAGGCTCCAGCTTTTATTGCAACAACTCATTCACTCTCAATGATCTTGAAAATAGCTTGTTTGCCCACAAAACGAACTAGATTCACTGAAACAAGCACATCTACACTCCCTTGGAAGTAGGGAAACATTGCATTTCATTCAACAAGGAGTCTTTGATGATGACTACCATTTTTCACAAGTATTTTCTATATAATTGCTGTATAATGGGACGGTTCCCTCATTTATTCATAACAAGGATCCACCTTTTGTTGTAACAACTTATTCACACTTAATGATCTTGGGAATAGCTTGTTTGCCCACAACATGAACTAAATTCGCTAAAAGAACCACATCTACTCTCCCTTGCAACTAGGAATGCATTTAATTTCATTCAACAAGGACTCTTTGAAGGTGACTAGCATTTCTTAAAGTTATTTTCGGTATAATTACTGTATAATGAGACCATCTCCCCATTTATTTGTAGCACGGCTCCACCTTTTGTTGCAACAACTCAATCACACTTAATGATCTTGGAAATAGCTTGTTTTCCCACAAAAGGAACTATATTCACTGAAACAAGCATGTCTACACTCCTTTGGAACAAGGAATGCATTGCATTTCATTCAACAAGGACTCTTTGATGATGACTAGCATTTTTTTCAAGTATTTTCCGTATAATTGCTGTATAATGGGACCATTCCCCTATTTATTCATAAGAAGGTTCCACCTTTTGTTGCAACAACTCATTCACACTTAATTGTCTAGGAAATAGCTTATTAGGCAACAAATGGAATTATATTCACCGAAACAAGCACATCTTCGCTCCCTTGGAACTAGGAATGCATTGCATTTCATTTAACAAGGAGTCTTTGATGATGGCTAGCATTTCTTACAAGTATTTTGGGTATAATTGTTGTATCATGGGACCATTCCCCCATTTATTCACAAGAAGGCTCCACCTTTTGTTGCAACAACTCATTCACACTTAATGATCTTGGAAATTGCATGTTTGGTGACAAAAGGAACTATATTCATTGAAACAACCACATCTACTCTCCCTTGGAACTAGGAACACATTGAATTTCATTCAATAATGACTCTTTGATGATGTCTAGCATTTGTTACAAGCATTTTCGGTATAGTTATTGTATAATTAGACCGTCTCCCCATTTATTCATAAGAAGGCTTCACCTTTTGTTGCAACAACTCTTTCACACTTAATGAACTTGGGAATAACGTGTTTCCCCGCAAAGGGTACTATATTCACTGAAACAAGCACATCTACACTCCCTTGGAACTAGGAATGCATTGCATTTCCTTCAACAAGGAGTCTTTGATGATGACCAGCATTTTTAACCAGTATTTTCTGTATGATTGCTGTATAATGGGACTTTTCCCCAATTTATTCGTTACAAGGCTCTACCTTTTGCTGTAATAACTCATTCACACTTAATGATCTTAGAAATTGCTTGTTTGCCGACAAAAGGAACAATATTCACTGAAACAAGCACGCCTACACTCCCTTGGAACAAGGAATGCATTGCATTTCATTCAACAAGGACTCTTTGATGATGACTAGCATTTTTTTCAAGTACTTTCTTTATAATTGTTGTTTAATGGGACCGTTGGCTCCACTTGTTCTTGCAACAACTCATTCACACATAATGATCTTAGAAATAGCTTCTTTGTGCACAAAACCAACTAGATTCTCTGAAAGAAGCATCTTCACTCTCCCTTGGAACTAGGAATGCATTGAATTTCATTCAACAAGGACTGTTTGATCATGACTAGCATTTCTTACAAGTATTTTCATTATAATTACTGTATAATGGGTCTGTCTCCCCATTTATTTGTAACAAGTCTCAACCTTTTCTTACAACAACTCATTCACACTTAATGATCTTGAAAATAGCTCGTTTTCCCACAAGAGGGACTAGATTCACTAGAATAACCAAATCTAGTCTCCCTTAGAGCTAGGAATGCATTGAATTTCATACAACAAAGACTCTTTGATGATGACTAGCATTTCATACAAGTATTTTCAGTATAATTCCGTTATAATGGGATTTTCTCCTCATTTATTCATAAGAAGTCTCAACCTTTTGTTGCAACAACTCATTCACACTTAATGATCTTGAAAATAGCATATTTGCCCACAAAAGGAACTGGATTCACTTAAACAACCACACTTACTCTCCCTTGGAACTAGTAATGCATTGAATTTCATTCAACAAGCACTCTTTGATGATGACAAGCATTTCATACAAGTATTTTTGGTATAATTACGGTATAATGGGACTATCTACCCATTTATTCGTCACAAGGCTCAACCTTTTGTTGCAATAACTCATTCACTCTTAATGACCTTGAAAATAGCTTAATTGCCCACAAAAAAAAATTGGATTCACTGAAATAACCACAGTCACTCACCCTTGGAACAAGCAATGCATTAGATTTCATTCAACAAGGACTCTTTGATGATGACTAGCATTTTATACAAGTATTTTTGGTATAATTACTATATAATGGGACTGTCTCCCCTTTTATTTTTAACAAGGCTCAACAGTTTGTTGCAACAACTCATTCACACTTAATGATCTTTAAAATAGCTTCTTTGCCCAGAAAGGGAACTGGATTCACTGAAACAGCCACACCTACTCTCCCGTGGAATTAGGAATGCATTACATTTCATTCAACAAGGACTCTTTGATGATGACTAGCATTTCTTACAAGTAGTTTTGGTATAATTACCGTATAATGGGACTGTCTACCCATTTATCCGTAACAAGGCTCAACCTTTTCTTGCAACAACTCATTCACTCTTAATGATCTTTAAAATAGCTTGTTGGCCCACAAAACGATATGGATTTGCTGAAACAACCATACCTACTCTTCCTTGGAACTAGGAATGCATTGAATTTCATTCAACAAGGACTCTTTAATGATGACTAGCATTTCTTACAAGTATTTTTAGTATAATTACTGTATAATAGGGTTGTCTCCCCATCTATCCGTAACAAGGCTCAACCTTTTGTTGCAACAACTCATTCACTCTTAATGATCTTGACAATAGCTTGTTTGCCCATAAAAGGCACAAGATTCACAGAAACAGCCACACCTACTCTCCCTTAGAATTAGCAATGCATTGAATTTCATTAAATAAGGACTCTTTGATGATGACTAGCATTTCTTTCAACTATTTTCGGTATAATTACTGTATAATGGGGACCGTTTCCCCATTTATTCCTAACAAGGCTCACCAATTTGTTGCAACAACTCATTCACACTTAATGATCCTTAAAATAGCTTATTTGCCAACAAAAGGAATTGGATTCACTGAAACAGCCACACCTACTCTCCCTTGGAATTAGCAATGCATTACAGTTCATTCAACAAGGACTCTTTGATGATGACTAGAATTTCATACAAGTATTTTCGGTATAATTAATGTATAATGGGACCGTCTCCCCTTTTATTTTTAACAAGGCTCAACAGTTTGTTGCAACAACTCATTCACACTTAATGATCTTTAAAATAGCTTCTTTGCCCAGAAAAGGAACTGGATTCACTGAAACAGCCACACCTACTCTCCCGTGGAATTAGGAATGCATTACATTTCATTCAACAAGGACTCTTTAATGATGACTAGCATTTCTTACAAGTATTTTCAGTATAATTACTGTATAATAGGGTTGTCTCCCCATCTATCCATAACAAGGCTCAACCTTTTGTTGCAACAACTCATTCACTCTTAATGATCTTGACAATAGCTTGTTTGCCCATAAAAGGCACAAGATTCACAGAAACAGCCACACCTACTCTCCCTTAGAATTAGCAATGCATTGAATTTCATTAAACAAGGACTCTTTGATGATGACTAGCATTTCTTACAACTATTTTCGGTATAATTACTGTGTAATGGGGACCGTTTCCCCATTTATTCATAACAAGCCTCAACAATTTGTTGCAACAACTCATTCACACTTAATGATCTTTAAAATAGCTTATTTGCCAACAAAAGGAATTGGATTCACTGAAATAGCCACACCTACTCTCCCTTGGAATTAGCAATGCATTACATTTCATTCAACAAGGACTCTTTGATGATGACTAGCATTTCTTACTAGTATTTTTGGAATAATTACCATATAATGGGACCGTCTCCCCATTTATCCGTAACAAGGCTCAACCTTTTGTTGCAACAACCCATTCACTCTTAATGATCTTTAAAAGAGCTTGTTGGCCCACAAAACAATACAGATTCGTTGAAACAACCACACCTACTCTTCCTTGCAACTAGGAATACATTGAATTTCATTCAACAAGGACTCTTTGATGATGACTAGCACTTCTTACAAGTATTTTCGATATAATTACTGTATAATAGGACCGTTTCCCCATCTATCCATAACAAGGCTAAACCTTTTGTTGCAACAACTTATTCACTCTTAATGATCTTGAAAATAGCTTGTTTGCCCATAAAAGGGACTAGATTCACTGAAACAACCACATCTACTCTCCCTTGGAACTAGGAATGCATTGAATTTCATTCAGCAGGGACTCTTTGATGATGACTAGCATTTCAAACAAGTATTTTCAGTATAATTACTGTATAATGGGACCGTCCCCCCTTTTATTTTTAACAAGGCTCAACAATTTGTTGCAACAACTCATTCACACTTAATGATCTTTAAAATAGCTTATTTGCCCAGAAAAGGAACTGGATTCATTGAAACACCCACACCTACTCTCCCTTTGAATTAGCAATGCATTGAATTTCATTTAACAAGGACTCTTTGATGATGACTAGCATTTCTTACAAGTATTTTCGGTATAATTACCGTATAATGGGACCGTCTCTCCATTTATCTGTAACAAGTCTCAACCTTTTCTTGCAACAACTCATTCACTCTTAATGATCATTAAAATAGCTTGTTGGCCGACAAAATGATATGGATTCACTGAAACAACCACACCTACTCTTCCTTGGAACTAGGAATGCATTGAATTTCATTCAACAAGGACTCTTTGATGATGACTAGCATTTCTTACAAGTATTTTCGGTATAATTACTGTATAATGGGACCGTCTCTCCATTTATTCGTAAAAAGGCTCGACCTTTTGTTGCAACAACTCATTCACTCTTAATGAGCTTTAAAATAGCTTGTTGGCCCACAAAACGATATGGATTCTCTGAAACAACCACACCAACTCTCCCTTGTTAGTAGGAATGATGACTGGCATTTCTTACAACTATTTTTGGTATAATTACTAGATAATTGAACCATCGCCCCATTTATTGTAACAAGGCTCAACCTTTTGTTGCAACAACTCATTCACTCTTAATGATCTTGAAAATAGCTTGTTTGCCCATAAAAGGGACTAGATTCACTAAAACAACCACATCTACTCTCCCTTGGAACTGGGAATGCATTGAATTTCATTCAACATGGACTCTTTGATGATAACTAGCATTTCTTACAACTATTTTCGGTATAATTACTGTATAATGGCATTGTCTCCCCATTTATTTGTAACAAGGCTCAACCTTTCGTTACAACAACTCATTCACAGTTACTAATCTTGAAGATAGCTTATTGGCCCATAAAAGGAACTTGATTCACTGAAACAACCACACCTACTATCCCATGGAACTAGCAATGCATTGAATTTCGTTCAACAAGGACTTTTTGATGATGACTTGCATTTCCTACAAGTATTTTCAGTATAATTACTATATAATGGGACTCTTTGATGATGACCAGCATTTCATATAAGTATTTTTGGTATAATTACTATATAATGGGACTGTGACCCCATTTATCCGTAACAAGGTTCAACCTTTTGTTGCAACAACTCATTCACATTTAATGATCTTTAAAATAGCTTATTTGCCTAGAAAAGGAACTGCATTCATTGAAACAACTGCACATACTCTCCCTTGGAATTAGCAATGCATTGAATTTCTTTCAACAAGGACTCTTTGATGATGACTAGCATTTCTTATAAGTATTTTCGGTTTAATTACTGTATAATGGGACCGTCTCCCCATTTATCCGTAACAAGGCTAAATCTTTTGTTGCAACAACTCATTCACTCTTAATGATCTTTAAAATAACTCATTGGCCCACAAAACGATATGGATTCACTGAAACAACCACACCTACTCTCCCTCGTAACTAGGAATGCATTGAATTTCATTTAACAAGGACTCTTTGATGATGACTAGCATTTCATACAACTATTTTCAGTATAATTACTGTATATTAGGACTATCTGCCAATTTATTCCTGACAAGGCTCCACCTTATGTTGCAACAACTCATTAACACTTAATGATCTTGGAAATAGCTTGTTTCCCCACAAAAGGAACTATATTCACTGGAACAAGCACATCTACACTCCCTTGGAATAAGGAATGCATTAAATTTCATTCAACAATGAGACTCTGATGATGCCTAGCTTTTTCTACAAGTATTTTCTGTATAATTGCTGGACAAGGCTCCACTTCTTGTTGCAACAACTCATTTACACTTAATGATCTTGGAAATAGCTTCTTTGCCCACAAAAGCAACTACATTCACTAAAAGGTGCACATCACTCTCCTTTGGAACTAGGAATGCCTTGAATTTCATTTAACAAGGACTCTTTGATGATGACTAGCATTTCTTACAAGTATATTCAATATAATTATTGTATAATGGGACTGTCTCCCCATTTATTCATAACAAGACTTGACCTTTTGTTACAACAACTCATTCACACTTAATAATCTTGGAAATAGCTTCTTTGCCCACAAAAGGAACTATATTCACTTGAAGAAGCACATCTACACTCCCTTGGAACAGCGAATGCATTGAATTTCATTTAACAAGGACTCTTTGCTGATGACTAGCATTTCTTACAACTCTTTTCATTCTAACTACTCTATAATGGGACCGTCTCCCTATTTATTCGTAACAAGGCTCCACCATTAGTTGCAACAACTCATTCACACTTAATGATCATAGAAATGGCTTTTTTGCCCACAAAACCAACTAGATTCACTGAAAGAAGCGCATCCACTCTCCCTTGGAACTAGGAATACACTTAATTTCATTCAACAAGGACTGTTTGATCATGACTAGCATTTCTTACAAGTATTTTTGTTATAATTACTGTATAATGGGTCCGTCTCCCCATTTATTTGTAACAAGGCTCAACCTTTTGTTGCAACAACTCATTCACACTTAATAATCTTGAAAATAGCTTGTTTGCCCACAAAAGGAACTATATTCACGGGAACAAGCACATCTACACTCCTTTGGAACTAGGAATGCATTGAATTTCGTTCAACAAGGAGACTTTGATGATGCCTAGCTTTTTTTACAATTATTTTCTGTATAATTGCTGCATAATGGGACCGTTTCCCTATTTATTGCTGGCAAGGGTCCACCTTTTGTTGCAACAACTCATTCACAATTAATGATCCTTAAAATAGCTTGTTTTCCCACAAAAGGAACTAGATTCACTGAAACAAGCACATCTACTCTCCCTTGGAACTAGGAATGCAATGTATTTCATTCAACAAGGACTCTTTGATGATGACTAGCATTTCTTACAAGTATTTTTGTCATAATTACCATATAATGGGATCGTCTCCCCATTTATTCGCAATAAGGCTCCACCTTTTGTTGCAACAACTCATTCACACTTAATGATCTTGGAAATAGCTTCTTTGCCCACAAAACCAACTAGATTCACTCAAAGAAGCACATCCACTCACCCTTGGAACTAGGAATGCGTTGAATTTCATTCAACAAGGACTGTTTGATCATGACTGGCATTTCTTACAAGTATTTTCGTTATAATTATTGTATAATGGGTCTGTCTCCCCATTTATTTGTAGCAAGACTCGTCCTTTTTTTGCAACAACTCATTCACACTTAATGATCCTTAAAATAGCTTGTTTTCCCAAAAAAGGAACTAGATTCACTGAAACAAGCACATCAACTCTCCCTTGGAACTAGGAATGCAATGTGTTTCATTCAACAAGGACTCTTTGATGATGACTTGCATTTCTTACAAGAATTTTTTGTCACAATTTATGTATAATGGGACCATCTCCCCATTTATTCGTAAGAAGGCTCTACCCATTGTTGCAACAACTCATTCACACTTAATAATCTTGGAAAGTGCTTCTTTGCCCACAAGAGCAACAAGATTCATTGAAAGAAGCACATCCACTCTCCCTTGGAACTACGAATGCATTGAATTTCATTCAACAAGGACTTTTTGATGATGACTAGCATTTCTTGCAATTATTGTCTTTATAATTTCTGTATCATGGACTGTCTCCCCATTTATTCTTAAGAAGGCTTTACCATTTGTTGCAACAATTGATTCACACTTAATAATCTTGGAAAGAGCTTCTTTGCCGACAAAAGCAACAAGATTCACTGAAAGAAGCACATCCACTCTCCCTTGGAACTACGAATGCAATGAATTTCATTCAACAAGGACTCTTTGATGATGACTAGCCTTTCTTACAATTATTCTTGTTATAATTACTGTATAATGGGACCGTCTCCCCATTTATTCGTAACAAGACTCCACTTTTTGTTGCAACAACTCATTTACACTTAATGATCTTGGAAAGAGCTTCTTTGCCCATAAAAGCAACTAGATTCAATAAAAATGCGCATCCACTGTCCCTTGGAACTAGGAATGCATTGAATTTCATTCAACAAGGACTCTTTGATGATGACTAGCATTTCTTACAAGTATATTCATTATAATTGTTGTATAATGGGATGGTCTCCCCATTTATTCATAACAAGACTCGAGCTTTTGTTGTAACAACTCATTCACACTTAATAATCTTGGAAATAGCTTCTTTGCCCACAAAAGGAACTATATTCACTTCAAGAAGCACATTTACACACCCTTGGAACTAGAAATGCGTTGAATTTAATTCAACAAGGACTCTTTGATGATGACTAGCTTTTCTTACAACTTTTTTCATTATAACTACTCTATAATGGGTCTATCTCCCCAATTATTCGTAACAAGGCTCAACCTTTTGTTACGACAATTCATTCACACTTAATGATCTTGGAAATAGCTTCTTTGCCCACAAAACCAACTAGATTCACTGAATGAAGCACATCTACTCTCCCTTGGAACTAGGAATGCATTTAATTTCATTTAACAAGGACTATTTGATCATGACTAGCATTTCTTACAAGTATTTTCATTATAATTACTGTATAATGGGTCTGTCTCCCCATTTATTCGTAACAAGACTCAACCTTTTTTTGCAGCAACTCATTCACACTTAATAATCTTAAAAATAGCTTGTTCGCCCACAAAAGGAACTACATCCACGGGAACAAGCACCTCTAGACTCCCTTGGAACTAGGAATGCATTGAATTTCATTTAATGATGAGACTTTGATGATAAGGGTCCACCTTTTCTTGCAAGAACTCATTCAACAATTAATGATCCTTAAAATAGCTTGTTTTCCCACAAAAGGAACTAGATTCATTGAAACAAGCACATCTACTCTCCCTTGGAACTAGGAATGCAATGTATTTCATTCAAGAAAGACTCTTTGACGATGACTAGCATTTCTTACAAGTATTTTCGTCATCATTACCATATAATGGGACCATCTCCCCATTTATTCGTAACAAGGCTCCACCTTTTGTTGCAACAACTCATTCACACTTAATGATCTTGGAAATAGCTTCTTTGCCCAGACAACCAACT
>JAHLGP010015755.1:112363-123053 GCA_020141445.1 Bruguiera sexangula | reverse complement strand
TAGCATTTCTTACAAGTATTTCTGTTACAATTAATGTTTAATAGGATTGTCTCCCTATTTATTCGTAAGAAGGCTCCACCTTTTGTTGCAACAACTCAATCACACTTAATAATCTTGGAAACAGCTTCTTGGCCCACAAAAGGAACTATATTCATGGGAACAAGCACATCTACACTCTCTTGGAACGAGGCATGCATTGAATTTAATTTAACGAGGATACTTTGACGATGCCTAGCTTTTTCTACAATTATTTTCTGTATAATTGCTGCATAATGGGACCGTTCCCCCATTTATTGCTGACAAGTGTCCAGCTTTTGTTGCGATAACTCATTCACACTTGAAAATCTTGAAAATAACTTGTTTGCCAACAAAAGGAACTAGATACATAGAAACAAGCACATCACCACTCCCTTGGAACTAGGAATGCATTTAATTTCATTCAACAAGGTTTCTTTGATGATGACTAACTTCTTTTACAAGTATTTTCTATATAATTGCAGTATAATGGGACCGTTCCTCGAGTTATTCGTGACAAGGTTCCACCATTTGTTGGAACAACTCATTCACACTGAATAATCTTGGAAGTAGCTTGTTTGCCCCCAAAAGGAACTGTATTCACTGAAACAAGCACATCTACACTCCCTTGGAACTGGGAATGCATTGCATTTCATTCAACAAGGACTCTTTGATGATGACTAGCATTTCTTACAATTATTTTCGGTATAATGATTGTATAATGGGACTCTCTCCCCATTTATTCATAATAAGGCTCCACCTTTTGTTGCAACAACTCATTCACTCTTAATGATCTTGGAAATAGCTTTTTTTGCCCAAAAAAGCAACTCAATTCACTTGAACAAGCACATCTACTCTCCCTTGGAACTAGGCATGCAATGAATTTCATTCAACAAGGACTCTTTGATGATGGCTAGCATTTCTTACAAGTATTTTCGTTATAATTACTGTATAATAGGACCGTCTCCTCATTTATTTGTAACAAGGCTCCACCTTCTATTGCTACAACTCATTCACACTTAATGATCTTGGAAATAGCTTGTTTGCCCACAAAAGGAACTCTATTCACTTGAACAAGCACATTTACACTCCCTTGGAACTAGGAATGCATTGAATCTCATTCAACAAGGAGACTTTGACAAGGCCATGCTTTTTTTAAAAGTATTTTCTGCATAATTGCTCTATAATGGGACCGTTCCCCATTTATTCATGACAGGGGTTCACCTTTTGTTACAACAACTCATTCACAATTAATGATGTTTAAAATAGCCTGTTTTCCCACTAAAGGAACTAGATTCACTGAAACAAGCACATCTACTCTCCCTTGGAACTAGGAATGCATTGAATTTCATTCAATAAGGACAGTTTGATCATGACTTGCATTTCTTACAAGAATTTTCGGAATAATTATTGTATAATGTGATTGTCTCCCTATTTATTTGTAACAAGGCTCCACCTTTTGTTGCAACAACTTATTCACTCTTAATGACCTTGAAAATAGCTTGTCTACCCACTAAATAAACTCGATTCAATAAAACAACCTCATCAACTCTCCCTTGGAACTAGGAATGCATTGAATTTCATTCAACAAGGACTGTTTGATCTTGACTAGCATTTCTTACAAGTATTTTCATTATAATTACTGTATAATAGGACCGTCTCCCCATTTATTTGTAACAAGACTCGACCTTTTGGTGCAACATCTCTTTCACACTTAATAATCTTGGAAATAGCTTTTTTGCCCACAAAAGGAAGTATAATCACTTCAACAAGCACATCTACACTCCCTTCGAACTAGGGATGCATTGAATTTCATTCAACAAGGAGACTTAGATGATGACTAGCATTTTTTACAACTATTTTCTGTATAATTGCTGTATAATGGGACTGTTCTGGCATTTATTCGTGAGAAGGCTCCACCTTTTGTTGCAACAACTCATTCACACTTAATGATCTTCAAAATAGCTTGTTTGCCCACAAAAGGAACTAGATTCACTAAAACAACTACATCTACTCTCCCTTGGAACTAGGAGTTCATTGAATTTCTTTCAATAAGGACTCTCTTTGATGATGACTAACATTTCTTACAAGTATTTTCGTTATAATTACTGTATAATGGGACTATCTCCCCATTTATTCTTAACAAGGCTCCAACTTTTGCTGCAACAACTCATTCACACTTATTGTTCTTGAAAATAGCTTCTTTGCCCACAAAAGCAACTAGATACACTGAAGCAAGCACATCTACTCTCCCTTGGAAATAGGAATGCATTAAATTTCATTCAACAAGGACTCTTTGATGATGACTAGCTTTTCTTACAAGTATTTTCTGTATAATTGCCGTATAATGGGACTGTTCCCCCATTTATTCATGACAAGGCTCCACCTTTTGTTGCAGCAACTCATTCACACTTAATGATCTTGAAAATAGCTTGTTTGCCCACGAAAGGAACTATATTAACTAGAACAAGCACATCTACACTTCCATGGAACTAGGAATGCATTGAATTTCATTCACCATGGAGTCTTTGATGATGACTAGCATTTTCTACAAGGAATTTCTGAATAATTACTGTATAATGGGACCGTCTCACCTTTTATTTGAAACAAGGCTCCACCTTTTGTTGCAACAACTCATTTACACTTCATGATCTTGGAAATAGCTTTTTTGCCCACAAAAGGAGCTATCTTCACTAAAACAAGCGCATCTACACTCCCTTAGAACAAGGAATGCATTGAATTTCATTCAACAAGGTCTCCTTCATCATGACTAGCATTTCTTACAAGTATTTTTGATCTAATTGTTGTATAATGGGACCATCTCCAAATTTATTTGTAACAAGGCTCCACCTTTTGTTGCAAAAACTCATTAACAGTTAATGATCATGGAAATAGCTTCTTTCCCCGCAAAAGTAACTAGATTCACTGAAATAAGCACATCTACTCTATCTTGGGACTAGGAATGGATTGAATTTCATTGTATCATGGCACTGTCTACCCATTTATTGGTAACAAGGCTCGACCTTTAGTTACGACAACTCATTCACTCTTACTGATCCTGAAAATAACTTGTTTGCCCATAAAAGGAACTAGATTCACTGAAACAACCACATCTGCTCTCCCTTAGAACTAGGAATGCATTGAATTTCACTCAATAAGGACTCTTTGATGATGACTAGCATTTCTTGCAAGTATTTTCGTTATAATTACTGTATAATGGGACCCTATCCCCATTAATTCATAACAAGACTTGACCTTTTGGTGCAATAACTCTTTCACACTTAATAATCTTGGAAATAGCTTTTTTGCCCACAAAAGGAAGTATATTCACTTGAACAAGCACATCTACACTCCCTTCGAACTAGGGATGAATTGAATTTCATTTAACGAGGAGACTTTGATGATGCGTAGGTTTTTTTACAAGTATTTTCTGTATAATTGCTGTATAATAGACTATTCCCCCTTTTATTCATGACAAGGCTCCACCTTTTGTTGCAACAACTCATTCACTCTTAATGATCCTAAAAATAGCTTGTTTGCCCACTAAAGGAACTTGATTCCCCGAAAAAACCACATCTACTCTCCCTTGGAACTAGGAATGCAATGAATTTCATTCCACAAGAACTCTTTGATGATGACTAGCATTTCTTACAAGTATTTTTGTTATAATTACTTTATAAGGGGACCGTCTCCCCATTTATTCATAACAAGGCTCCACCTTTTGTTGCAACAACTTATTCACACTTAATAATCTTGGAAATAGGTTGTTTGCCCATAAAAGGAATTATATTCTCTGAAACAAGCACATCAACACTCCCTTGGAACTTGGAATGCATTGAATTTCGTTCAACAAGGAGAATTTGATGATGCCTAGCTTTTTTTACAAGTATTTTCTGTATAATTGCTGTATAATGGGACCATTCCCCTATTTATTCGTGACAAGGGTCCAACTTTTGTTGCAACAACTCATTCACACTTAATGATGTTTAAAATAGCTTGTTTTCCCACAAAATGAACTAGATTCACTGAAACAAGCACATCTACTCTCCCTTGGTACTAGGAATGCATTGAATTTCATTCAACAAGGACTCCTTGATCATGGCAAGCATTTCTTACAAGTATTTTTGCTACAATCACTATCTAATGGGACCGACTCCCCATTTATTCGTAAGAAGGCTCCACCTTTTGTTGCAACAACTTATTCACACTTCATTGAAACAAGCACATCTACACTCCTTTGAAATTAGGAGTGCAATGAATTTCCTTCAACAAGGAGTCTTTGATGATGATTAGCATTTTCTACAAGTATTTTTGGTATAATTACTGTATAATGGGACCAGTTCCCCATTTATTCTTAACAAGGCTCCACCTTTTGTTGCAACAACTCATTCACACTTAATGATATTGAAAATAGCTTGTTTGCCCACAAAAGGAGCTATATTCACTGGAACAAGCACATCTACACTTCCATGGAACTAGGAATGCATTGAATTTCCTTCAATAAGGATTCTTAGATGATGACTAGCATCTTTTTCAATTATTTTCTGTATAATTGCTATATAATGGGACAGTTCCCCCATTTATTCGTGACAAGGCTCAACCTTTTGTTGCAAGAACTCATTTAGACATAATGATCTTAAAAATAGCTTGTTTTCCCACAAAAGGAACTAGATTCACAAAAACAAGCACATCTACTCCCCCTTGGAACAAGGAATGCATTGAATTTCATTCAACAAGGATTGTTTGATCATGACTAGCATTTCTTACAAGTATTTTCATTATAATTACTATGTAATGTGACCGTCTCCCAATTTATTCATAACGAGGCTCCACCTTTTGTTGCAACAACTCATTCACACTTAATGATCCTGGACATAGCTTGTTTGCCCACAAAAGGAACTATATTCACTGGAACAAGCACATCTACACTCCCTTGGACCAAGGAATGCATTGAATTTTGTTCAACAAGGTGACTTTGATGGTGCCTAACTTTCTTTACAAGTATTTTCTGTATAATTGCTGTATGACGGGACCGTTCCCCCATTTATTTGTGACAAGGCACCACCTTTTGTTGCAATAACTCATTCACGCTTAATGATCTTGAAAATAGCTTGTTTGCCCACAAAAGGAACTTGATTCACTGAAAGAAGCACATCTACTCTCCCTGGGAACTAGGAATGCATTGAATTTTATGCAGCAAGGATTGAATAATGATGACTAGCATTTCTTTCACGTATTTTCAATATAATTACTGTATAATTGGACTGTTTCCCCAGTCAACCTTTTGTTGTAACAACTCATTTACACTTAATGATCTTGGAAATAGCTTTTTGACCACAAAAGCAACTATATTCACTAGAAGAAGCACATCTACACTCCATTGGAACTAGGAATGCATTGAATTTTATTCAACAAGGAGACTTTGACGAGGCCTAGCTTTTTTTACAAGTATTTTCTCTATAATTGCTGTATAATGGGACCGTTCCCCCATTTATTCATGACAAGGGTCCACCTTTTGTTCCAACAACTCATTCACACTTAATGATCTTTAAAATAGCTTATTTTCCCACAAAAGGAACTAGATTCATTGCAACAAGCACATTTACTCCCCCTTGGAACATGGAATGCATTGAATTTGATAAAGCAAGAACTCTTTGATGATAATTAGCATTTCTTACAAGTATTTTCATTATAATTACTTTATAATGGAACCGTCTCCCCATTTATTCATAACAAGCCTCCTCCTTTTGTTACAACAACTTATTCACTCTTAATAATCTTGGAAATAGCTTGTTTGCCCACAAAAGGAATCATATTCACTAGAACAAGCACATCTACACTCCCTTGGAACTAAGAATGCATTGAATTTCATTCAACAAGGAGACTTTGCTGATGCCTAACTTTCTTTACAAGTATTTTCTATATAATTGCTGTATAATGGGACCGCTCCCCCATTTATTCGTGATAAGGGTCCAAATTTTGTTACAATAACTTATTCACACTTAATGATGTTTAAAATAACTTGTTTTCTGACAAAAGGAACTAGATTCACTGAAACAAGCATATCTACACTCCCTTGGAACTAGGAATGCATTGAATTTTATTCAACAAGGACTCTTTGATCATGACTAGCATTTCTTACAAGCATTTTCAATATAATTACTGTATAATGGGGCTTTCTCCCCATTTATTCTTAACAAAGCTCCACCTTTTGTTGCAACAACTCATTCACTCTTAATGATCTTGGAAATAGCTTGTTTGCCCACAAAAAGAACTCAATTCACTGGGACAAGCACATCTACACTCGCTTAGAACTAGCAATGCAATGAATTTCATTTAACAAGGAATCTTTGATCATGACTAGTATTTCTTAAAAGTATTTTCAATATAATTACTGTATAATGGCACCATCTCCCCATATATTCGTAATAAGACTCTACCTTTTGTTGCAACAACTCATTCACACTTAATGATCTTGGAAATAGCTTCTTTGCCCACAAAAGGAATTAGATTCACTGAAACAAGCACATCTACACTCCCTTGGAATTGGGAATGCATTGAATTTTGTTCAACAAGGAGTCTTTGATGATGACTAGGTTTTTTTACAAGTATTTTCGTTATAATTACTGTATAATGGCACCATGTTCCCATTTATTCATGGCAAGGCTCGACCTTTTGTTGCAATAACTCCTTCACTCCTAATAATCTTGGAAATAGCTTGTTTGCCCATAAAAGGAACAATATTCACTTCAACAAGCACATCTACACTCCCTTGGAACTAGGAATGCGTTGAATTTTATTCACCAAGGGCTTTTTGATGACGACTAGCATTTCTTACAAGTATTTTTGGTATAATTACTGTATAATCGGACTATCTCCCCTTTTATTCGTAACAAGGCTGCACCTTTTGTTGCAACAACTCATTCAAACTTAATGATCTTGGAAATAGCTTGTTTACCCACAAAAGGAACTATTTTCACTCAAACAAGCACATCTACACTCCCATGGAACTAGGAATGCATTGAATTTCATTCAACAAGGACTGTTTGATCATGACTAGCATTTCTTAGAAGTGTTTTCGGTATAATTACTGTATAATCGGACCGTCTCCCTATTTATTCGTAACATGGCTCCACCGTTTGTTGCAACAGCTCATTCACACTTAATGATCCTGGACATAGCTTCTTTGCCCACAAAAGGAACTATATTGACTGAAACAAGCACATCTACACTCCCTTGGAACGAGGAGTGCATTGAATTTTATTCAACAAGGAGTCTTTGATGATGACTAGCATTTTCTACAAGTATTTTCGGTATAATTATTGTATAATGGGACCATTTGCCCATTTATTTGTAATAAGACTCGACCTTTTGTTGCAATAACTCATTCATACTTAATGATCTTGGAAATTGCTTGTTTGCCCACAAAAGGAACTATATTCACTGGAACAAGCACATCTACACTCCCTTAGAACTAGGAATGCATTGAATTTCATCCAACAAGGACACTTTGATTATGAGTAGCATATTTTTCAATTATTTTCTATCTAATTGCTGTATAATGGGACCATTCCCATATTTATTCGTGACTAGGCTCCACCTTTTGTTGCAACAACTCATTCACACTTAATGATCTAGAAAATAGCTTGTTTGCCCACAAAAGGAAAAAGATTCATTGAAACAAGCACTTCAACCCTCCCTTAGAACTAGGAATGCATTAAATTTCTTTCAATAGGGAGTAATTGATGATGACTAGCATTTTTTACAAATATTTTCTGTATAATTGCTGTATAATGGGACTGTTTCCCCATTTATTCGTGACAAGGCTCCACCTTTTCTTGCAACAACTCATTCACACTTAATGATCTTGAAAATAGCTTGTTTTCCTACAAAGGGAACTTGATTCACTGAAACAAGCACATCTACTCTCCTTGGAACTAGGAATGAATTGAATTTCCTTGAATAAGGACTGTTTGATGATTACTTGCTTTTTTTAAAGGTATTTTCTGTATAATTGTTGTATAATGGCACTGTTCCCCCATTTATTCGTGACAAGGCTCCACCTTTTGTTGTAACAACTCATTCACACTGAATGATCTTGAAAATAACTTATTTGGCCACAAAAGAAACTAGATTCACTGAAACAAGCACATCTACTGTCCCTTGGAACTAGGAATGCATTCAATTTCAATCAACAAGGACTGTTTGATCATGACTTGCATTTCTTACAAGTGTTTCTGGTATAATTATTGTATAATTGAATTGTCTCCCCATTTATTTGTAATAAGGCTCCACCTTTTGTTGCAACAACTCATTCACTCTTAATGGCCTTAAAAATAGCTTGTTTGCCCATAAAGGTAACTAGATTCACTGAAACAAGCACATCTACTCTCCCTTGTAACTAGGAATGCATTGAATTTCATTCAACAAGGACTATAAGATGATGACTAGCATTTCTTACAAGTATTTTCATTATAATTATTGTATAATGGGACTGTCTACCCATTTATTTGTAACAAGGCTCAACCTTTTGTTGCAACAACTCATTCAATCTTAATAATCTTGAAAATAGCTTGTTTGCCCACAAAAGGAACTATATTCACTGAAACAACCACATCTACTCTCCCTTAGAACTAGGAATGCATTGAATTTCATTCAACAAGGACTCTTTGATGATGACTAGCATTTCTTACAAGTATTTTTGGTATAATTACTATATAATGGGACCATCTCACAATTTATTCCTAAGAAGCCTCCACCTCTTGTTGCAACAACTCATTTACACTTAATGATATTGGAAATAGCTTGTTTGCCCACAAAAGGAACTATATTCACTGAAACAACCACATCTACTCTCCCTTAGAACTAGGAATGCATTGAATTTCATTCAACAAGGACTCTTTGATGATGACTAGCGTTTCTTACATGTATTTTTGGTATAATTACTGTATAATGGGACCGTCTCACAATTTATTCCTAAGAAGCCTCCACCTTTTGTTGCAACAACTCATTTACACTTAATGATATTGGAAATAGCTTGTTTGCCCACAAAAGGAACTATATTCATTGAAACAAGCACATCTACACTCCCTTAGAACTAGGAATGCTTTGAATTTCATTCAACAAGGACTCTAAGATGATGACTAGAATTTCTTACAAGTATTTTTGTTATAATTATTGTATAATGGGACCATCTCCCAATTTATTCATAACAAGGCTCAACCTTTGTTGCAACAACTCGTTCAATCTTAATGATCCTGAAAATAGCTTGTTTGCCCACAAAAGGAACTAGGTTCACTAAAACAAGCACGTCTACTCTCCCTTAGAACTAGGAATGCGTTGAATTTCATTCAACAAGGACTCTTTGATGATGACCAACATTTCTTACAAGTATTTTTGGTATAATTCCTGTATAATGGGACCGTCTCCCCATTTATTCATAACAAGGCTCCACCTTTTGTTGCAACAACTTATTCACTCTTAATGATCTTGAAAATTGCTTGGTTGCCCATAAAACAAACTGGATTCACTGAAACAAGCACATCTACTCTCCCTTGGAACTAGGAATACTTTGAATTTCATTTAACAAGGACTCTTTGATGATGACTAGTATTTCATACCAGTATTTTTGGTATAATTAAAGTAGAATGGGATCGGTTGCCTATTTATTCGCAATAAGACTTGAACTTTTGTTGCAACAACTCATTCACACTTAATGATCTTGGAAATTGCTTGTTTGCCCACAAAAGGAACTATATTCACTAAAACAAGGACATCTACACTCCCTTTGAACTAGGAATGCATTGAATTGCATCCATCAAGGAGACTTTGATGATGACTAGCATTTTTTACAATTAATTTCTGTATAATTGCTGTATAATGGGACCGTTCCCCTATTTATAAGTGACAAGGCTCCACCTTTTGTTACAACAACTCATTCACACTTAATGATGTTCAAAATAGCTTGTTTGCCCACAAAAGGAACAAGATTCATTGAGACAAGCACATTAACCCTCCCTTGGAACTAGGAATACATTAAATTTCATTCAACAAGGAGACTTTGATGATGACTAGCATTTTTTACAAGTATTTTCTGTATAATTGTTGTATAAAGGGACCATTTCGCCATTTATTCGTGGCCAGACTCCACTGTTTCTTGCAACAACTCATTCACACGTAATGATCTTGAAAATAGCATGTTGGCCCACAAGGGGAATTAGATTCACTAAAACAAGCACATCTACTCCCCTTGGGAATTAGGAATGCATTGAATTTCATTCAACAAGGTCTGTTTGATCATGACTAGCTTTTCTTACAAGTATTTTCGCTATAATTACTATATAATTGGATTGTCTCCCCATTTATTTGTAACAAGGCTCTAACTTTTGTTGCAACAACTCATTCACTCTTAATGATCTTGAAAATAGCTTGTTTGCCCACAAAAGGAACTCGAGTCACTAAAATAACCACATTTACTATCCCTTGGAATGAGGAATGCATTCAATTTCACTTAACAAAGACTCGATTTATTCGTGAGAAAGCTCCATCTTTTGTTGAAACAACTCTTTCACACTTAATGATCCTGGAAATTGCTTGTTTGCACATCTACACTCCTTTGAAAGTAGGACTGCATTGAATTTCATTCAACAAGGAGTCTTTCATGATGACTAGCATT
>JAHLGP010015755.1:99914-112353 GCA_020141445.1 Bruguiera sexangula | reverse complement strand
TCAACAAGGAGTCTTTCATGATGACTAGCATTTTCCACAAGTATTTTCAGTATAATTACTGTATAATTGGACCGTCTCCCCATTTATTCGTAACAAGGCTCCACCCTTTGTTGCAACAACTCATTCACACTTAATGATTTTGGAAATAGCTTGTTTGCCCACAAAAGGAACTATATTCACTGAAACAAGCACATCTACACTCCCTTAGAACTAGGAATGCATTGAATTTCATTCAACAAGGAGACTTTGATGATGACTAGCATTTTTTACAGTTATTTTCTGTATAATTGCTGTATAATGGAACCGTTCCCTCATTTATTCATGACAAGGCTCTACCTTTTGTTGCAACAACTCATTCACTCTTAATGATCTTGAAAATAACTTGTTTTCCCACAAAGGGAACTAGATTCACTGAAACAAGCACATATACTCTCCCTGGGAACTAGGAATGCATTGAATTTCATTCAATAGGGACTGTTTGATCATGACTAGCTTTTCTTACAAGTATTTTCGATATAATTACTGTATAATGGGACTCTCTCCCCATTTATTTGCAACAATACTCCACCATTTGTTGCAACAACTCATTCACTCTTAATGATCTTGAAAATAGCTTGTTCGCCCACAAAAGGAACTCGATTCACTGAAACAACCACATCAACTCTCCCTTGGAACTATGAATGCATTGAATTTCATTCAACAAGGACTCTTTGATGATGACTAGCATTTCTTACAAGTATTTTTGTTATCATAGCTGTATAATGGGACCGTCTCCCCATTTATTTGTAACAAGGCTCAACCTTTTGTATCAACAATGCATTCACACTAGATGATCTGCGAAACAGCTTTTTTCCCACAAAAGGAACAAGATTCATCGAAACAAGCACATTTACTCTCCTTTGGAATTAGGAATGCGTTGAATTTCATTTAACAAGGACTTTTTGATGATGACTAGCATGTCATACCAGTACTTTCGGTATAATTAATGTATAATGGGATCGGTTGCCCATTTATTTGTAATAAGACTCGAACTTTTGTTGCAACAACTCATTTACACTTAATGATCTTGGAAATAGCTTGTTTGCCCACAAAAGGAACTATATTCATTGAAACAAGGACATCTACACTCCCGTGGAACTAGGAATGTATTGAATTTCATCCATCAAGGAGACTTTGGTGATGACTAGCATTTTTTACAATTATTTTCTGTATAATTGCTATATAATGGGACCGTTCCCCCATTTATTCATGACAAGGCTCCACCTTTTGTTGCAACAACTCATTCACACTTAATGATCCTAAAAATAGCTTGTTTGCCCACGAAAGGAACTATATTAACTAGAACAAGCACATCTACACTTCCATGGAAATAGGAATGCATTGAATTTCATTCAACAAGGACTCTTTGATGTTGCCTAGCATTTCTTACAAGTATTTTTGTTATAATAACTGTATAATGGGACCGTCTCCCCATTTATTCATAACAAGGCTCAACCTTTTGCTGCAATAACTCATTCACACTTTATGATGTTCAAAATAGCTGTTTTACCCACAATAAAAACTATATTCACTGGAGCAAGCACATCTACACTGCCATTGAACAAGGAATGCGTTGAATTTCATTCAACAACGATTCTTTAATGATCACTAGCATTTGTTACAAGTATTTTCTGTATAATTGCTGTATAATGGGATCATTCTCCCATTTATTCGTGACAAGGCTCCACCTTTTGTTGGAACAACTCATTCACACTTAATAATCTTGGAAGCCGCTTGTTTGTCCTCAAAAGGAACTAGATTCACCAAAACAAGCACATCTACTCTCCCTTGAAACTAGGAATGCATTGAATTTCATTCAACAAGGACTCTTTGATGATGGCTAGCATTCGTTACAAGTGTTTTCATTACAATAACTGTATAGTGGGACCCTCACCCCATTTATTCATAACAAGGCTCAACCTTTTCTTGCAACAACTCATTCACACTTAATGATCTTGAAAATAGTTTGTTTGCCCACACATGGAACTAAATTCACTGGAACAAGCACATCTATGCAGCCTTGGAACTAGGAATGCATTGAATATGATTCAGCAAGGAGTCTTTGATGATGACTAGCATTTTTTACAAGTATTTTCTGTATAATTGCTGTATAATGTGACCATTCCGGAATTTATTCGTGACAAGGCTCCACCTTTTGTTCAAACAACTCATTCACACTTAATGATTTTGGAAACAGCTTGTTTGCCTACAGAACGAACTAGATTCACCAAAACCAGAACATCTACTCTCCCTTGGAACTAGGAATGCATTGAATTTCATTCAACAAGGACTCTTTTATGATGACTAGCATTTCTTACAAGTATTTTCATTATAATAACTATATAATAGGACTGTCTTCCCATTTATTCGTAACAAGACTCAACCTTTTGTTGCAACAACTAATTCACACTTAATGATCTTGGAAATAGCTTGTTTGCTCATAAATGTAACTATATTCACTACAACTAGCACATCTACACTGCCTTCAAACAAGGAATCCATTGAATTTCATTCAACAAGGAGTCTTTGATGATGACTAGCATTTTTTACAAGTATTTTCTGTATAATTGCTGTATAATGGGACCAGTCCCCCATTTATTCATGACAAGCCTCCACCTTCTGTTGGAACAACTAATTCACACTTAATGATCTTGGAAACAGCTTGTTTACCCATAAAATGAACTAGATTCACCGAAACAAGCACATCTACTCTCCCTTGCAACTAGGAATGCATTGAATTTCATCCAGCAAGGATTCTTTTATGATGACTAGCATTTTTTACAAATATTTTTGTTATAATAACTGTATAATGGGACCATCTCCCCATTTATTCGTAACAAGGCTCAACCTTTTGTTGCAACAACTCATTCACACTTAATGATCTGCCAAATAGCTTGTTTGCTGAGAAAAGGAACTATATTCACTGGAACAAACACATCTACACTGTCTTTGAACAAGGAACTCATTAAATTTCATTCAATAATGAATCTTCCATGATGACTAGCTTTTTTAACAAGTATTTTATATATAATTGATGTATAATGGGTCCATTCCCCCATTTATTAGTGACAAGGCTCCACCTTTTGTTCGAACAACTCATTCACACTTAATGATCTTGGAAACAGCTTGTTTGCCCAAAAAAGGAACTAGATTCACCGAAACAAGCACATCTACTCTCCCTTGGAACTAGGAATGTATTGAATTTCATTTAACAAGGAATCTTTGATGATGACTAGCATTTGTTACAATTGTTTTCATTATAATAACTGTATAGTGGGATCATCTCCCCATTTATTCGTAACAAGGCTCAACCTTTTGCTATGACAACTCATTCACACTTAATGATCTTGGAAATAGCTTGTTTGCCCACAAAAGAAACTATATTCACTGGAAAAAGCACATCTACACTGTCTTAGAACTAGGAATGCATTGAATATCATTCAACCAGGAGTCTTTGATGATGACTAGCATTTTTTACAAGTATTTTCTGTATAATTGCTGTATAATGGGACCGTTCCCCCATTTATTCATGACAAGGCTCCTCCTTTTGTTGTAACAACATATTTACACTTAATGATCTTTAAAATAGCTTGTTTGGCTACAAAAGGAATTAGATTCATTGAAACAAGCACATGTACTATCCCTTGGAACTAGGAATGCGTGGAATTTTATTCAACAAGGACTCTTTGATGATGACTAGCATTTCTTACAAGTGTTTTCATTATAATAACTGTATAATGGGACCGTCTCCCCATTTATTCGTAACGCCACCTTTTGTTGCAACAACTCATTCACACTTAATGATCTTGGAAATAGCTTCTTTGCCCGCAAAAGGAACTAGATTCACTAAAACAAGCACATCTACTCTCCCTTGGATCTTGGAATCCGTTGAATTTCATTCGACAAGGACTATTTGATGATGGCTATCATTTCTTACAAGTATTTCCATTATAATTACTGTATAATGGGACCGTCTCCCCATTTATTCGTAACAAGACTTGACCTTTTGTTCCAACAACTCATTCACACTTAATGATCTTGGAAATTGCTTTTTGCCCATAAAAGGAACTATATTCACTAGAATAAGCATATCTACACTCCCTTGGAAGTTAGAATACATTGAATTTCATTCAACAACAAGACTTTCATGATGACTAGCTTTTTTGACAAGTATTTTCTGTATATCTGCTGTATAATGGGACTGTTCCACCATTTATACGTGACAAGGCTCCACCTTTTGTTGCAACAACTCATTCACTGTTAATGATCTTAAGGAACTATATTCATTGAAACAACCACATCTACTCTCCCTTGGAAGTAGGAATGTGTTGAATTTCATCAGCTTGTTTGCCCATAAAATGAACTATATTCACTAGAACAAGCACATCTACCCTCGCTTGGAACTAGGAATGCATTGACTTTCATTCAACAAGGAGTCTTTGATGACGACTAGCATTTCTTACAAGTATTTTCATCATAATAACTGTATAATGGGACCGTCTCCCTATTTATTCATAACAAGGCTCAACCTTTTGTTGCAACAACTCATTCACAATTTATGATCTTCGAAATAGCTTGTTTGCCCTTAAAAGGAACTATATTCATTGGAACAAGTACATCTACCCTCCCTTGGAACTAGCCTCCCTTGGAACTAGGAATGCATTGAATTTCATTCAACAATGAGTCTTTGATGACGGCTAGTATTTCTTACAAGTATTTTCATTATAATAATTGCAAGATGGGACCGTCTCCCCATTTATTCGTAACAAGGCTCAACCTTTTGTTGCAACAACTCATTCACACTTAATGATCGTAAATATTGCTTGTTTGCCCACAAAAGGAACTATATTCATTGCAACAAACACATCTACCCTCACTCGGAACTAGGAATGCATTGAATTTTGTTCAACATCGAGTCTTTGATGACAGCTAGCATTTTCTTACAAGTATTTTCATTATAATAACTATTTAATCGGACCGGCTCCCCATTTATTCGTAACAAGGCTCAACCTTTTGTTACAACAACTCATTCACACTTAATGATCTTTGGAATAGCCTGTTTGCCCACCAAAGGAACTATATTCACTGGAATGAGCACATCTACCCTCCCTTGGAACTAGGAATGCATTGAATTTCATTCAACAAGGAGTCTTTGACGATGACTAGCACTTCTTACAAGTATTTTTGTTCAAAATACTAGGAATGCATTGTATAATCAGACCGTCTCCCCATTGGAAATAGCTTGTTTGCCCACAAAAAGACCTATATTCACTGGAACAACCACATCTACTCTCCCTTGGAACTATGATTGCATTGCATTTCATTCAACACGGACTCTTTGATAATGACTGGCATTTCTTACAACTATTTCTGGTATAATTACTGTATAATGAGACCGTCTCCCCTTGTATTCGTAACAAGGCTCCACCTTTTGTTGCAACAATTGATTCACACTTAATGATCTTGAAAATAGCTTGTTTGCCCACAAAAGGAACTATATTCACTCAAAGAAGCACATGTACACTCCCTTGGAACTAGGAATGTGTTGAATTTCTTTCAACAAGGTGTGTTGGATGATCTCTAGCATTTCTTATAAGTATTTTTGGTATAATTACTGTAAAATGATGTTGGAAATAGCTTGTTTGCCCACAAAAGGAACTATCTTCACTGAAACAAACTCATCTACATACCTTTGGAACAAGGAATGCATTGAATTTCATTCAACAAGGAGTCTTTGATGATGACTAACATTTTTTACAAGTATTTTCTGTATAATTGCTGTAAAATGGGACTATTTCCCCATTTATTCAGAATAAGGCTCGACCTTTTACTACAACAACTCATTCATAGTTAATGATCTTGAAACTAGCTTGTCTGTCCACAAAGGAACTATAATCACTAAGAAAATCACATCTACACTCCCTTAAAACTAGGAATGCATTGAATTTCATTCAACAAGGAGTCTTTGATGATGACTAGCATTTTTTACAAGTATTTTCTGTATAATTGCTGTATAATGTTATTGTCCCCCCATTTATTCGTAACAAGGCTCCACCCCTTTGTTGGAACACGTCATTCACTATGAATGATCTTGAAAATAACTTGTTTGGCCGCAAAAGAAACTGGATTCACTGAAACAAGCACATCTACTCTCCCTTGGAACGAGGAATGAATTGGATTTCATTCAACAAGGACTCTTTGATGATGACTAGCATCTCGTACAAGTATTCGGTATAATTACTGTATAATAGGACTGTCTCCCCATTTATTTGTAACAAGGCTCCACTTTTTGTTGCAACAACTCATTCACACTTAATGATCTTGGAAATAGCTTGTTTGCCCACAAAAGGAACTATATTAACTGAAACAAGCACATCTACACTCCCTTGCAACTAGGAAACTAGGAATGCATTGCATTTCATTCAACAAGGAGTTTTGATGATGACCAACATTGTTTATAATTATTTTCTACATAATCGCTGTGTAATGGGACCGTTCCCCCATTCATTTGTAACAAGGCTCCAAATTTTGTTGCAACAACTCATTCATACTTAATGATCTTGGAAATCGCTTGTTTGCCCACAAAACAAACTAGATTCACTAAAACAACCACATCTACTCTCCCTTGGAACTAAGAATGCATAGAATTTCATTCAACAAGGACTCTTTGATGATGACTAGCATTTTTTTCAAGTATAATGGGGCCATTCCCACATTTATTTGTAACAAAGCTCCACCTTTTGTTGCAACAACTCATTCACGCTTAATGATCTTTGAAATAGCTTGTTTG
The DNA here is from genome assembly GCA_020141445.1 of Bruguiera sexangula. Classification (NCBI taxonomy): domain Eukaryota; kingdom Viridiplantae; phylum Streptophyta; class Magnoliopsida; order Malpighiales; family Rhizophoraceae; genus Bruguiera; species Bruguiera sexangula. The sequence continues at coordinate 105,524 of JAHLGP010015755.1, read as the reverse complement.
ATAACGAAAGGAACTATATTCACTAAAACAAGCACATCTACTCTCGCCATTTCTTTCAACAAGGTGTATTGGATGATCTCTAGCATTTCTTATAAGTATTTTTGGTATAATTACTGTATAATGGGACCATCTCACCATTTATTTGTAACAAGGCTCTACCTTTTGTTGTGACAACTCTTTCACACTTAATGATCTTATAAATAGCTTGTTTGCCTGCAAAAGGAACTATATTCACTGAAACAACCACATCTACTCTCCCTTGGAACTAGAAACACATTGAATTTCATTCAACAAGGACTTTTTGATGATGACTACCATTTCTTACAAGCAGTTTCGGTATAATTAGCATATTATGGGAACGTCTTACTATTTATTCGTAACAAGGCTCCACCTTTTGTTACAACAACTCATTCACACTTAATGATCTTGGAAATAGCTTGTTTGCCCACAAAAGGAACTAGATTCACTGAAAAAACCACATCTACTCCCCCTTGGAACTGGGAATGCATTGAATTTCATTCAACAAGGACTCTTTGATGACGACTATCATTTCTTACAAGTATTTTCAGTATAATTACTGTATAATGGGACTGTCTCCCCATTTTTTTGTAACCAGGCACCACCATTTCTTGGAAATAGCTTGTTTGGCCATAAAAGGAACTAGATTCACTGAAATAGCCACATCTACTCTCCCTTAGAACTAAGAATGCATTGAATTTCATTCAACATGGACACTTTCATGATGACAAGCATTTTTACCAGTATTTTCTGTATAATTACTGTATAATGGGACCATTCCCCCATTTATTCGTGACAAGGCTCCACCTTTTGTTGCAATAACTCATTCACACTTAATGATCTTGGAAATAGTTTGTTTGCCCACAAAAGGAACTAGATTCACAAAAAAAAGCACATCTACTCACTCTTGGAACTAAGAATGCGTTGAATTTCATTCAGCAAGGACTCTTTGATGAGGACTAGCATTTCTTATAGGTATTTTCGGTACAATTACAGTATAATGGGACCGTCTCCCAACTTATTCTTAACAAGGCTCCACCGTTTGATCCAACAACTCACTCACACTTAACGTTCTTGGGAATAGCTTGTTTTCCCACAAAAGGAACTATATTCACTAAAACAAGCACATCTGCACTCCCTTAGAACTAGGAATGCATTGAATTTCATTCAACAAGCACACTTTGAAGATGACTAGCATTTTGTACAAGTATTTTTTGTATAATTGTTGTTTAATGGGACCGTTCCCCCATTTATTAGTCACAAGGCTCCACCTGTAATTGCAACAACTCATTCACACTTAATGATCTTGGAATTAGCTTGTTTGCCTACAAAAGGAACTAGATTCACAGAAAAAAGCACATATACTCTCTCTTGGAACTAAGAATGCGTTGAATTTCATTCAACAAGGACTCTTTGATGAGGACTAGCATTTCTTACAGGTATTTTCGGTACAATTACAATATAATGGGACTTTCTCCCCATTTATTCGTAACAAGGCTCCATCATTTGATGCATCAACACACTCACACTTAATGATCTTGGGAATAGCTTGTTTTCCCACAAAAGGAACTATATTCACTAAAACAAGCACATCTATACTCCCTTGGAACTAGGAATGCATTGAATTTCATTCAACAAGCACACCTTGATGATGACTTGCATTTTTGACAAGTATTTTATGTATAATTACTGTTTAATGGGACCGTTCCCCCATTTATTAGACAACGCTCCACCTGTAGTTGCAACAACTCATTCACACTTAATGATCTTGGAAATAGCTTGTTTGCCTACAAAAGGAACTAGATTCACAGAAAAAAGCAAATATACTCTCTCTTGGAACTAAGAATGCGATGAATTTCATTCAACAAGGATTCTTTGATGAGGACTAGCATTTCTTACAGGTATTTTTGGTACAATTACAGTTTAATGGGACTGTCTCCCCATTTATTCATAACAAGGCTCCATCGTTTGATGCATCAACTCACTCACACTTAATGATCTTGAGAATAGCTTGTTTTCCCATAAAAGGAACTATATTCACTAAAACAAGCACATCTAAACTCCCTTGGAACTAGGAATGCATTGAATTTCATTCAAAGCACACCTTGATGATGACTTGCATTTTTGACAAGTATTTTATGTATAATTTCTGTTTAATGGGACCGTTCCCCATTTATTAGACAACGCTCCACCTGTAGTTGCAACAACTCATTCACACTTAATGTTCTTGGAAATAGCTTGTTTGCCCACAAAACGAACTCGATTCACTGAAACAAGTGCATCTACACACCCTTGGAACTAGGTATGCATTGAATATCATTCAAGAAGGAGTCTTTGATGATGACTAGCATTTTTTACAAGTATTTTCTGTATAATTGCTGAATAATGGGACCATTCCCCCATTTATTCATGACAAGGCTGCACATTTTGTTGCAACAACTCATTCACACTTAATGATCTTGGAAAAAGCTTGTTTGCCCACAAAAGGGATTATATTCAGTGGGACAAGCACATCTACACTCCCTTTGAACTAGGAGTGCATTGAATTTCATTCTACAAGGAGTCTTTGATGATGACTAGCATTTCTTACAATTATTTTCATTATAATAACTGTATAATGGGACCATTTCCCCATTTAATCATAACAAGGCTCCACCTTTTGTTCAATCAACTCATTCACACTTAATGATCTTGGAAATAGCTTGTTTACCCACAAAACAAACTAAATTCACTGAGACAATCACATCTACTCTCCCTTGGAACTAGAAATGCATTGAATTTCATTCAACAAGGACTCTATGATGATGACTAGCATTTCCTACAGGTATTTTCAGTATAATTACTATATAATGGGACTGTCTCCCCATTTATTTGTAACAAGTTTCAACCTTTTGTTGCAACAACTTATTCACTCTTATTGACCTTGAAAGTAGCTTGTTTGCCCACAAAAGGAGCTAGATTCACCGAAATAACCACATTTAGTCTCCCTTGGAGCTACAAAGCCATTGAATTTCATTTAGTAAGGACTCTTTGTTGTTGACTAGCATTTCTTACAAGTATTTTTGGTACAATTCTTGTATAATGGGACCGTCTCCCCATTTATTCGTAACAATGCTCAACCTTTTGTTGCAACAACTTATTCACTCTTAAGGACCTTGAAAATAGCTTGTTTGTCCACAAAAGGAATTAGATTCACTGAAATAACCACATCTTGTCTCCCTTGGAGCTAGGAATGCATTGAATTTCGTTCAACAAGGACTCTTTGATGATGACTAGCATTTTATACAAGTAATTTCGCTATAATTACTGTATAATGGGACCATCTCCCCATTTATTCATAACAAGGCTCAACCTTTTGTTGAACAACTCATTCACTCTTAATGATCTTGAAAATAGCTTGTTGGCCGACAAAAGGAACTGTATTCACTGAAACAACCACATTTACTCTCCCTTGGAACTTGGAATGCATTGAATTTCATTCAACAAGGACTCTTTGATGACGACTAGCATTTCTTACAAGTATTTTTGGTATAATTACTGTATAATGGGACTATCTTCAACATAGCTTGTTTGCTCACGAAACGAACTATATTCTCTGGAACAAGAAAACCTACACTGCTTGAGAAGATGGAATGCATTGAATTTCATTCAACAAAGATTCTTTAATGATGACTAGCATTTTTTACAAGTATTTTCTGTATCATTGCTGTATAATGGGAGCATTCCCCCATTTATTTGTGACAAGGCTCCACCTTTTGTTCAATCAACTCATTCACACTTAATGATCTTGGAAATAGCTTGTTTACCCACAAAACAAACTAAATTCCCCGAAACAAGCACATCTACTCTCCATTGGAACTAGGAATGCATTGAATTTCATCCAACAAGGACTCTTTGTTGATGACTAGCATTTCTTACATGTATTTTCGTTATAATAACTGTATAATGGGACCGTCTCCCCATTTAATTGTAACAAGGCTCAACGTTTTGTTGCAACAACTCATTCACACCTAATGTTCTTCGAATTAGCTTGTTTGCCCAGAAAAGGAACTATATTCACTGGAACAAGCACATCTACACTACCTTTGAACAAGGAACACATTAAATTTCATTCAACAATGAGTCTTTCATGATGACTAGCTTTTTTACAAGTCTTTTCTGTATAATTGCTGTATAATGGGACCATTCTCCCATTTATTCGTGACAAGGCCCTACCTTTTGTTGAATTAACTCATTCACACTTAATGATCTTGGAAACAGCTTGTTTGCCCACAAAAGGAACTAGATTCACTGAAAAAACCACATCAACAAGGACTCTTTGATGACAACTAGCATTTCTTACAAGTATTTTAGGTATAATTACTGTATAATGGGAGCAGCTCCCCATTTGTTTTGTAACAAGGCTCCATCATTTCTTGCAACAACTCTTTCACACTTAATGATCTTGGAAATAGCTTGTTTGGCCACAAAAGGAACTAGATTCACTAAAATAACCACATCTTGTCTCCCTTAGAGCTAGGAATGCATTGAATTTCATTCAACAAGGACTCTTTGATGATGACTAGCATTTTATACAAGTATTTTTGCTATAATAACTGTATAATGGGATTGTCTCTCCATTTATTCTTGACAAGGCTCCACCTTTTGTGGCGACAACTCATTCACACTTAATGGCCCTGGAAAAAGCTTGTTTGCCTAGAAAAGGGACTATATTCTCTGAAACAAACACATCGACACTCCTATGGAACTAGGAATGCATTGAATTTCATTCAACAAGAGGTCTTTGATGATGACTAGCATTTCTTATAAGTACTTTCGGTATAATTACGGTATAATGGGACCGTCTCCCCATAAAATCGTAACATGGCTTCACCTTTTGCCATAAGAACTCATTCACACTTAATGATCTTGAAAATAGCATGTTTTTCTGCAAAAAGAACTATATTTGCTGAAACAAGCACATCTACACTCACTAAGAACTAGGAATGCATTGAATTTCATTCAACAAGGACTTTTTGATGATGATCAGCATTTCTTAGCAGTATTTTCGGTATAATTACTGTATATTTGGACTGTCTCCCCATTTCATCATAACGAGGCTCCACCTTTTGTTGCAATAACTCATTCAGGCTTTGTGATCTTCAGAACAGCTTGTTTGCCCACAAAAGGAATTATATTCACTGAAATAAGCACATCTACACTCCCTTCGAACTAGGAATGCATTGAATTTCATTCAACAAGGACTCCTTGATGATGACTAGCATTTCTTACACGTACTTTCGATATAATTACGGTATAATGAGACCGTCTCCCTATTCATTCGTAACAAAGCTCCACCTTTTGCTGCAACAAATCATTCACACATAATGATCTTGGAAATAGATTGTTTCCCCACAAAAAGAACTATATTCACTGAAACTAGCATATCTACACTCCATTGGAACTAAGAATGCATTGAATTTCATTCAACAAACTCTTTGCTGATGACTAGTGTTTCTTACAAGTGTTTTTGGTATAGTTGTTGTATAATAGTACCATCCCCCCATTTATTCGTAACAAGGCTCCACCTTTTGTTGCAACAACTCGTTCACA
>JAHLGP010015755.1:67176-81559 GCA_020141445.1 Bruguiera sexangula | reverse complement strand
AATTCCTAGTTCCGAGGGAGTGTAGATGTGCTTGTTTCAGTGAATCTGGTTCGTTTTGTGGGCAAACAAGCTATTCTCAAGATCATTAAGTCTGAAGGAGTTGTTGCAACAAAAGGTGGAGCCTTATCACGAATAAATGGGGGAACGAACCCATCATACAGAAATTACACAGAAAATACTTGTAAGAAATGCAACTCATCATCAAAGACTCCTTGTTGAATGAAATGAAATGAATAAATAGTTCCAAGGGAGGGTAGATGTCCTTGTTTCAATGAATGTAGTTCGTTTTGTGGGCAAACAAGCTATTTTTAAGATCATTAAGTCTGAAAGAGTTGTTGCAACAAAAGGTGGAGCCTTGACATGAAGAAATGGGGAAACGGTCCCATTATACAGCAATTATACAGAAAATACTTGTAAAAAATGCTAGTCATCATCAAAGACGCCTTGTTGAATAAAATTCAATGCATTCCAAGTTCCAAGGGAGTGTTGATGTGCTTGTTTCAGTGAGTCTAGTTCGTTTTGTGGGCAAAGAAGCTATTTTCAAGATCATTAGGTGTGAATGAGTTGCCACAACAAAGGGTGGAGCCTTGTCACGTATAAATGGGGGAACGTTGCCATTATACAGCAATTATACAGAAAACACTTGTAAAAATGCTAGTCATCATCAAAGACTCCTTGTTTAATGAAATTCAATGCATTCCAAGTTCCAATGAAGTGTAGATGTGCTTGTTTATGTGAATCTAGGTTGATTTTTGGGGAAACAAGCTACTTTCAAGATCATAAAGTGTGAATGAGTTGTTGCAACAAAAGGTGGAACCTTCTCACAAATAAATGGGGCACGTTCCCCTTATGCACCAATTAGACAGAAAATACTTGTAAAAAATTCTAGTCATCATCGAAGACTACTTGTTGAATGAAATTCAATCCATTCCAAGCTCCAACGGAGTGTAGATATGCTTGTTTCAATGAATTTAGTTCGTTTTATGGGCAAACCAGCTATTTTTAAGATCATTAAGTCTGCGTGAGTTGTTGCGACAAAAGGTGGAGTCTTGTCACGAATAAATGGGGGAATGGTCCCATTATACAGCAATTATACAGAAAATACTTGTAAAAAATGCTAGTCTTCAGGAAAGACTCCTTGTTGAATGAAATTAAAGGCATTTTAAATTCCAACGGAGTGTAGATGGGATTGTTTCAGTGAATCTAGTTCAATTTCTGGGCAAACAAGCTATTTTCAAGATCATTAAGAGTGAATTAGTTGATGCAACAAAAGGTGGAGCCTTGTCACGAATAAATGGGGGAACGGTCCCATTATAAAGCAATTATACAGAAAATACTTATAAAAAATGCTAGTCATCATGAAAGACTCCATGTCTAATGAAATGCAATGAATTCCTAGTTCTAAGGGAGTGTAGATGTGCTTGTTTCAATGAATATAGTTCCTTGTGTGAGCAAGCAAGCTATTTTTAAGATCATTAAGTCTGAAAGTGTTGTTGCAACAAAAGGTGGAGCCTTGTCACGAATAAATGGGGGAATGTTCCCATTATACAGCAATTATACAGAAAATACTTGTAAAAAATGCTAGTCATCATCAAAGACTCCTTGTTGGATGAAATTCAATGCATTCCAAGTTCCAAGAGAGTGTGGATGTGCTTGTTTCAGTGAATATAGTTCGTTTTGTGGGCAAAGAAGCTATTTTCAAGATCATTAGGTGTGAATGAGTTGCCACAACAAATGGTGGAGCCTTGTCACGAATAAATGGGGGAACAGTCGCATTATACAACAATAATACCGAAAATACTTGTAAAAAATACTAGTCATCATCAAAGACTCCTAGTTGAATGAAATGGAAGGCATTCCTAGTTCCAAGTGCATGTAGATGTGCTTGTTCTAGAGAATATAGTTCCTTTTGTGGGCAAGCAAGCTATTTTCAAAATCATAAAATGTGAATGAGTTGTTCCAACAAATGGTGGAGCCTTGTCATGAATAAATTGAGGAACGGTCCCATGATACAACAATTACACAAAAAATAGTTGTGAAAAATGCAATTTTCCATCAAAGTGATGAGAACCATGGAGATGATGGGTGGAAGGCTTCAATAGATGCAAGAAGTCCATTGCACATTCTAGAAGACCCGATAACACAAGATAAAGCTTCAATGGATGCAAGAGGTCCATTGCACATTCCAGAAGGCCCAATTACATGAGCTAGAGCTTCAATGGATGCAAGAGGTCCATTGCACATTCCAGAAGGCCCAATAACATGAGTTAGAGCCAAAAAGATTAAAGAAACACTAAATGGGCTGATTCAGGACATTCAAGCCAACCGAGCTTCAAATGGTGAAAATTCAAGTTTTAAAGAGAGTCCAGGCCTACTTAATATAATTGGAATACTTAATAGGTCAAACTAAGTAATAGCATCACTCCTAAATAGGAGTTCATTGTATGTGTTGGAATTAGTCCGAAATTCCTCCAAACTAGGGATTTCTCCTAAATAGGAATTTTGCCTTTTTGGGATTGTTATCTAAGCCTATAAATAGGCACCCCTTGTAAGCTTTGGAGATCAGACAACTTTGAATGAAATAGAAAGAAAGGGTTTTCTCCCTCGGTTCTTTGAGAACTAAAAAACTTATCAAGAGGTACTTCTTCTTGTGGCATTCAAATCAACTTATCACTCCTAATTTCTTTCTTTTCTAGAGTGTGGTGTCCATATCCTTCTTGAATACCCTAGGTTCGTGTTCTTTCGAATATTGGGTCTAAGGTTTGAGTTATTAAACTCTGATTTAGCTTTCCTGCTTGTTCTTTGATTCATTATGTGTGTTGGGTCCCTAAGCCACGTCTTTTTGGGGTTTTCTGCATCACAAAGAGTCCTTGTTGAATGAAATTCAATGCATTCCAAGTTCCAACAGAGTGTAGATGTGCTTATTTCTGTGAATCTAGTTCGTTTTGTGGGCAAACAAGCTATTTTTAAGATCATTAAGTCTGAAAGAGTTGTTGCAACCAAAGGTGGAGCCTTGTCACAAATAAATTGTGGAACGGTCCCATAATACAGCAATTATGCAGAAAATACTTGTAAAAAATGCTAGACATCATCAAAGACTCCATGTTGAATGAAATTCAATGCATTCCAAGATCCAACGGTGTGTAGATGTGCTTGTTTCAGTGAATGTCATTCATTTTGTGGGCAAACAAGCTATTTTCAAGATCATTAAGTGTGAATGAGTTGTTGCAACAAAAGGTGGAGTCTTGTCACGAATAAATGGGGGAACAGCGCCATTATACAGTAATTATACAAAAAATTGTTGTAAAAAATGCTACTCATCATCAAAGACTCCTTATTGAATGAAATGTGATGCATTCCTAGTTGCAAGGGAGTGTAGATGTGTTTGTTTCAGAGAATCTAGGTCGTTTTGTGTGCAAACAAGCTATTTTCAAGATCGTTAAGTGTGAATGAGTTGTTGCAACAAAAGGTGGAGCCTTGTCACGAATAAATGGGGGAACGGTCCCATTATACAGCAATTATAGAGAAAAAACTTCTAAAAAATGCAACACATCATCAAAGACTCCTTGTTGAATGAAATGCAATGCATTCCTAGTTCCTAGGGAGTGTAGATGTTCTTGTTTCAGTGAATATAGCTCCTTTTGTGGGCAAGCAAGCTATTTTCAAGATCATTAGGTGTGAATGAGTTGCTGCAACAAAAGGTGGAGCCTTGTCACGAATAAATGGGGGAAGGGACCCATTATACAGCAATTATACAGAAAATACTTGTAAAAAATGCTAGTGATCATCAAAGACTCCTTGTTGAATGAAATTCAACGCATTCCATGCTCCGACGTAGTGTAGATATGCTTGTTTCCATGAATCTAGTTCATTTTTTGGGCAAACAAGCTATTTTCAAGATCATTAGGAGTGAATGAGATGTTGTAACAAAAGGTGGAGCCTTGTGACGAATAAAGGGGGGAGCAGTCCCATTATACAGCAATTATACAGAAAACACTTGTAAAAAATGCTACTCATCATCAAAGACTACTTGTTGAATGAAATGCAATGCATTCCTAGTCCCGAGGGAGTGTAGATGTACTTGTTTCAGGGAATATAGCTCCTTTTGTGGGCAAGCAAGCAATTTTCAAGATCATTAAGTGTTAATGAGTTGTTCCAAAAAATGGTGGAACCTTGTCATGAATTAATTAAGGAATGGTCCCATTATACAGCAATAATACAGAAAATAGTTGTAAAAAATGCTGCTCTCCATCAAAGACTCCTTGTTGAATGAAATTCAATGCATTCCTAGTTCCAAGGGAGTGTAGATGTGCATGTTTGAGTGATTATAGTTTCTTTTGTGGGCAAGCAAGCAATTTTCAAGATCATTAAGAGTGAATGAGTTGTTCCAACAAATGGTGGAGCCTTGTCATGAATAAATTGAGGAACAGTCCCATTATACAGCAATTATACAGAAAATAGCTGTAAAAAATGCTAGTCACCATCAAAGAGTCCATGTTGAATGAAATTCAATGCATTCCAGGTTCCAAGCGAGTGTAGATGTGCTTGTTTCAGTGAATATGCTTCCTTTTGTTGAATGGTGGAGCCTTGTCCCGAATAAACTGAGGAACAGTCCCATTATACAGCAATTATATAGAAAATACTTTTAAAAAATGCTACTCATCATCAAAGACTCCTTGTAGAATGAAATGCAATGAATTCCAAGTTGCAAGGGAGTGTAGATGTGCTAGTTTCAGTGAATATAGTTGCTTATGTGGGCAAACAAGCCATTTCCAAGATCATTAAGTGTGAATGAGTTGTTGCAAGAAAAGGTGGAGCCTTGCTACCAAGAAATGGGGGAACAGTACCATTATACAGCAATTATACAGAAAATACTTGTAAAAAATACTAGTCTTCATCAAAGACTCCTTGTTGAATGAAATGCAATGCATTCCTAGTTCCTAGGGATTGTAGATGTGCTTGTTTCATTGAATATAGTTCCTTTTATGGGCAAGGAAGCTATTTCTAAGATTATTAAGTGTGAATGAGTTGTTTGAACAATTGGTGGAGCCTTGTGACCAATAAATGGGGAGACGGACCCATTATACAGTAATTATAATGGGCAAAGAAGCTATTTTCAAGATCATTAAGTGTGAATGAGTTGTTGCAACTAAAGGTAGAGCCTTGTCATGAATAAATGGGGGAACGGTCCCATTATACAGCAATTATGCAGAAAATACTTGTGAAAAATGCTAGTCATCATCAAAGACTCCTTGTTGAATGAAATTCAATGCATTCGTAGTTCCAAGGCAGTGTAGATGTGCTTGTTTCAGTGAATATAGTTCGTTTTGTGGGAAAACAAGCTATTTCCAAAATCATTAAGAGGGAATGAGTTGTTACAACAAATGGGGGAGCCTTGTTACGAATAAATGGGGAGACGGACCCATTATACAGTAATTATAACGAAAATACTTGTAAGAAATGCTAGTCATCATCAAAGAGTCTTTCTTGAACGAAATTCACTGCATTCTTAGTTCCAATTGAGAGTAGATGTGCTTTTTTCAGGGAATCTTGTTCTGTTTGTGGACAAACAAGCTATGTGCAAGATCATTAAGTGTTAATGAGTTGTTGCAACAAAAGGTGGACCCTTGTCACGAATAAATTGAGGAACAGTCCCATTATACAGCAATTATACTAAAAAATACTTGTAAAGAATGCTAGTCATCATCAAAGACTCCTTGTTGAATGAAATGCAATGCATTCCAAGTCCTAAGTGAGTGTAGATGTGGTTGTTTCAGTGAATATAGTTCCTTTGGTGGGCAAGCAAACTAATTCCAAGATCATTAGGTATGAATGAGTTCTTCCAACAAATGGTGGAGCCTTGTAAGAAATGCTAGTCATCATCAAAGAGTTTTTGTTGAATCAAATTCAATGCATTCCAAGTCCTAAGGGAGTGTAGCTATGCTTGTTTCAGTGAATCTAGTTCCTTTTGTGGGCAAGCAAGCTATTTCCAAGATCATTAAGTGTGAATGAGTTGTTCCAACAAATGGTGGAGCCTTGCCATGAATAAATTGAGGAACAGTCCCATTATACAGCAATTATATAGAAAATACTTGTAAAAAATGTTAGTCATCATCAAAGAGTCCTTGTTGAATGAAATTCAATGCATTCCAAATCCTAAGGTAGTGTAGATGTACTTGTTTCAGTGAATCTAGTTCGTATTGTGGGCAGACAAGCTATTTTCAAGATGATTAAGTGTGAATGAGTTGTTGCAACAAAAGGAGGAGCCTTGTCATGAAAAATAGGGGAACGGTCCCATTATACAGCAATTATGCAGAAAATACTTGTAAAAAATGCTAGTTATCATCAAAGACTCCTTGTTGAATGAAATTCAATGCATTCCAAGTTCCAAGGGTGTGTAGATGTCCTTGTTTCAGTGAATCCAGTTCGTTTTGTGGGCAAACAAGCTATTTTCAAGATCATTAAGTGTGAATGAGTTGTTGCAACAAAAATTGGAGCCTTGTAATGAATAAATTGGGGAATGGTCCCATTATAGAGGAATTATATAGAAAATACTTGTAAAAAATTCTACTCATCATCACAGACTCCTTGCTAAATGAAATGCAATGCATTCATAGTTCCAAGGGAGTGTAGACGTGCTTGTTTCAGTGAATATAGTTCCTTTTGTGGGCAAACAAGCTATTTCCAAGATCTGTAAGTGTGAATGAGTTGTTGCAACAAAAGGTGGAGCCTTGTCACGAATAAACGGGGAACGGTCCCATTATATAGCAATTATGCAGAAAATACTCGTAAAAAATGCTGGTCATCATCAAAAACTCCTTGTGGAATGAAATTCAATGTATTCCTAGTTCCAAGGGAGTGTAGATGTGCTTCTTTCAATGAATATAGCTCCTTTTGTGGGCAAACAAGCTATTTCCAAGATCATTAAAAGTGAATGAGTTGTTGCAACAAAAGGTGGAGCCTTGTTATGAATAAGTGGGGGAACGGTCCCATTGTACAGCAATTATACAAAAAATACTTGTAAAAAATGCTACTCATGGTCAAAGATTCTTTGTTGGATGAAATGCAATGAATTCCTAGTTTCAAGGGAGTGTAGATGTGCTTGTTTGAGTGAATATAGTTCCTTTTGTGGGCAAGCAAGCTATTTCCAAGATCATTAAGTGTGAATGAGTTCTTGCTACAAAAGGAGGAGCCTTGTCACGAATAAGTGGGGGAACGGTCCCATTGTAAAGCAATGATACAGAAAATACTTGTACAAAATGCTACTCATCGTCAAAGACGCCTTGTTGAATGAAATGCAATGCATTCCTAGTTGCAAGGGAGTGTAGATGTGCTTGTTTCAATGAATATAGTTGCTTTTGTGGGGAAACAATCTATTTCCAAGATCATTAAGTGAGAATGAGTTGTTGCAACAAAAGGTTGAGCAATGTTACAAATAAATGGCAGAATGGTCACATTATACAGCAATTATACAGAAAATACTTGTAAAAAATGCTACTTATCATCAAAGACTCGTTGTTCGATGAAATGCAATGCATTCCTAGTTCTAAGGGAGTGTAGATGTGCTTCTTTCAGTGAATATTGTTCCTTCTTTCCAAGATCATTAAGAGTGAATGAGTTGTTCCAACAAAAGGTGGAGCCTTGTGACGAATAAATGGGGGAACGATCCCATTATAGAGCAATAATACAGAAAATAATTGTAAAAAATGCTAGTCAAGATCAATGACTTCTTGTTGAATGAAATTCAATGCATTCCTAGTTCCAAGGGAGTGTAGATGTGCTTGTTTTAGTGAATATATTCCGTTTTGTGGGCAAACAAGCTATTTTTTTGATCATTAAGTGTGAATGAGTTGTTGCAACAACAGGTGGAGCCTTGTTACGAATAAATGGGGGAACGGTCCCATTATACAGCAATTGTACATAAAATAGTTGTAAAAAATGCTAGTCATCATCAAAGAGTCCTTGTTGAATGAAATTCAATGCATTCCAAGTCCCAAGGGAGTTTAGATGTGCTTGTTTCAGAGAATCTAGTTAGTTTTGTGGGCAAACAACCTATTTTAAAGATCATTAAGTGTGAATGACTTGTTGCAAGAATAAGTGGAGCATTGTCATGAAGAAATGGAGGAACGGTCCCATTATAGAGCAATAATACAGAAAATACTTGTAAAAATGCTAGTCATCATCAAATACTTCTTGTTGAATGAAATTCAACGCATTATTAGTTCCAAGAGAGTGTAGATGTGCCTGTTTCAATGAATCTACTTCCTTTTGTGGGCAAACAAGCTACTTCCAAGATCATTAAGTGTGAATGAGTTGTTCCAACAAATGTGGAGCTTTCTCACAAATAAATGGGGAGACGGTCCCATTATACAGTAATTATAACGAAAATACTTGTAAGAAATGCTAATCATCACCAAAGAGTCCTTGGATGAAATTCCATGCATTCCTAGTTCCAAGGGAGAGTAGATGTGCTTTTTTCATGGAATCTAGTTCCTTTTGTGGGCAAACAAGCTATTTCCAAGATTATTAAGTGTTAATAAGTTGTTGGAACAAAACATGGAGCCTTGTCACGAATAAATGGGGAGACGGTCCCATTATGCAACAATTATACCAAAAATACTGGTAAAAAATGCTAGTCATCATCAAAGAGTCCTTGTGGGCGAACAAGCCATTTCTAAGATCATTAAGTGTGAATGAGTTGTTCCAACAAATGGTGGAGCCTTGTCATGAATAAATTTAGGAACGGTCCAATTATACAGCAATTATACAGAAAATTCTTGTAAAAAATGCTAGTCATCATCAAAGAGTCCTTGTTGAATGAAATTCAATGCATTCCAGGTTCCAAGCAAGTGTAGATGTGCTTGTTTCAGTGAATATGCTTCCTTTTATTTGCAAACAAGCTCTTTCCAAGATCATTAAGTGTGAATGAGTTGTTCCAACAAATGGTGGAGCCTTGTCACAAATAAATGGGGGAACATTCCCATTATACAGCAATTATACAGAAAATACTTGTAAAAAATGCTAGTCATCATCAAAGACTCCTTGTAGAATGAAATTCAATGCATTCCAAGTTCCAAGGGAGTGTAGATGTGCTTGTTTCAGTGAATATCATTTGTTTTGTGGGCAAACAAGCTATTTTTGAGATCATTAAGTGTGAATTAGTTGTTCCAACAAATGGTGGAGCCTTGTCATGAATAAATTGAGGAATGGCTCCATTATTCAGCAATTATACAGAAAATACTTGTAAAAAATGCAAGTCATCATCAAAGAGTCCTTCTTGAATGAAATTCAAAGTATTCCAAGTGCCAAGCAAGTTTAGATGTGCTTGTTTCAGAGAATCTAGTTCATTTTGTGGGCAAACAAGCTATTTTCAAGATCATTAAGTGTGAATGACTTGTTGCAAGAAAAGGTTGAGCCTTGTCACAAATAACTGGGGAGATGGTCACATTATACAGTAATTATAATGAAAACACTTGTAAGAAATGTTAATCATCATCCAAGATTGTTAAGTGTGAATGAGTTGTTCCAACAAATGGTGGAGCCTTGTCACGAATAAATGGGGGAACAGTCCCATTTTAAAGAAATTATACAGAAAATACTTGTAAAAATTGCTACTCATCATCAAAGAATCCTTTTGGAATGTAAATCAATGCATTCCTAGTTCCAAGGGAGTGTAGACGTGCTTGTTTCAGTGAAAATAGTTCCTTTTGTGGGCAAACAAGCTATTTCCAAGATCATGAAGCGTGAATGAGTTGTTGCAACAAATGGTGGAGCCTTGTCACAAATAAATGGGGGAACGGTCCCATTGTGTAGTAATTATTCAGGAAATACTTGTAAAAAATGCTAGTCATCATCAAAGACTCCTTCTGGAATGACATTCAATGCATTCCAAGTTCCAAGGGAGTGTAGATGTGCTTGTTTCAGTGAATCTAGTTTGTTTTGTGGCAAACAAGCTATTTTTAATATCATTAAGTGGGAATGAGTTGTTGCAAACAAAGGTGGAGGCTTGTCATGAATAAATGGGGGAACAGTCCCATTATACAGCAATTATACAGAAAATACTTGTAAAAAATGCTACTCATCATCCAAGACTTCGTGTTTAATGAAATGCAATGAATTCCTAGTTCTGAGGGAGTGTAGATGTGCTTATTTCAGTAAATATAGTTCCTTTTGTGGGTAAACAATCTATTTCCAAGATCATTAAGTGTGAATGAGTTGTTGCAACAAAAGGTTGAGCTTTGCTACTAATAAATGGGGGGACCTTCCCATTACACAGCAATTAAACAGAAAATAGTTATAAAAAAAGCTAGTCATCATCAAGGACTCCTTGTTGAATGAAATGCAATGCATTCCTTGTTCCAAGGGAGTGTAGATGTGCATGTTTCAGTAAATGTAGTCCCTTTTGCGGGCAAGCAAGCTATTTCCAAGATCATTAAGTGTGAATGACTTGTTCCAATAAATGGTGGAGGCTTGTCATGAATAAATGGGGGAACGGTCCCATTATACAGCAATTATACAGAAAATACTTGTAAAAAATGCTACTCATCAACAAAGACCCCTTGTTAAATGAAATGCAAAGAATTCCTAGTTCCTAGGGAGTGTAGATGTGCTTGTTTCAGATTATCTAGTTTGTTTTGTGGGCAAACAAGCTATTTTCAAGATCATTGAATTTGAATGAGTTGTTGCAACAAAAGGTGGAGCCTTGTCACGAATAAATGGTGGAACGTTCCCATTATACAGCAATTATACAGAAAATACTTGTAAAAAATGCTTGTCATCATCAAAGACTCATTGTTGAATGAAATGCAATGAATTCCTAGTTCCAAGGGAGTGTAGATGTGCTTGTTTCAATGAAGCTAGTTCGCTTTGTGGGCAAAGAAGCTATTTTCAGGATTATTAAGTGTGAATGAGTTGTTGCAACAAACGGTGGAGCCTTGTCACGAATAAATGGGGGAACGGTCGCATTATACAGCAATTACACAGAAAATTCATCATCAAAGACTCCTTGTTGAATGAAATGCAAAGTTTTCCTAGTTCCAACGGAGTGTAGATGTGCTTGTTTCAGTGAATCTAGTCCATTTTGTGGGCAAACAAGCTATTTTCAAGATTATTAAGTCTGAATGAGTTTTTACAACAAAAGGTGGAGCCTTGTCACGAATATATGGGGGAACATTCCCTTTACACGGCAATTATACAGAAAATACCTGAAAAAATTGCTAGTCATCACCTTAGTCTCGTTGTTGAATGAAATTCAATGCATTCCAAGTTCCAACGTAGTGTAAATGTGCTTGTTTCAGTGAATTTAGCTCGTTTTGTGGGCAAACAAGCTATTTTCAAGACGATTAGGTGTGAATGAGTTGTCGCATCAAAAGGTGGAGCCTCATCACTAATAAATGGTGGAACACTCCCATTATACAGCAATTATACCGAAAATACTTGTAAAAAATGCTAGTCATCATCAAAGACTCGTTGTCGAATGCATTTCAATGCATTGCAAGTTCCAATGGAGTGTAGATGTGGTTGTTTCAGTGAAGCTAGTTCGTTTTGTGGGCAAACAAGCTATTTTCAAGATTATTAAGTGTGAATGAGTTGTTGCAACAGACGGTGGAACCTTGTCACGAATAAATGGGGGAACGGTCGCATTATACAGCAATTACACAGAAAATTCATCATCAAAGACTCCTTGTTGAATGAAATGCAAATTTTTCCTAGTTCCAACGGAGTGTAGATGTGCTTGTTTAAGTGAATCTAGTCCATTTTGTGGGCAAACAAGCTATTTTCAAGATTATTAAGTCTGAATGAGATTTTACAACAAAAGGTAGAGCCTTGTCATGAATATATGGGGGAACATTCCCTTTACACGGCAATTATACAGAAAATACCTGAAAAAATTGCTAGTCATCACCAAAGTCTTGTTGTTGAATGAAATTCAATGCATTCCAAGTTCCAACATTGTGTAAATGTGCTTGTTTCAGTGAATCTAGCTCATTTTGTGGGCAAACAAGCTATTTTCAAGATCATTAGGTGTGAATGAGTTGTTGCATCAAAAGGTGGAGCCTTGTCACTAATAAATGGTGGAACGCTCCCATTATACAGCAATTATACCAAAAATACTTGTAAAAAATTCTAGTCATCATCAAAGACTCATTGTAAAATGCATTTCAATGCATTGCAAGTTCCAAGGGAGTGTAGATGTGCTAGTTTCAGTGAATCCAGTTCACTTTGTGGGCAAACAAGCTATTTTCAAGATCATTAAGTCTGAACGAGTTGTTGCAGCAAAAGGTGGAGCCTTGTCTCGAATAAATGGGGGAACGGTCCCATCATACAGCAATTACACAGAAAATACTTCTAAAAAATGCAACTCATCATCGAAGACTCCTTATTGAATGAAATGCAATGAATTCCTAGTTCCAAGGGAGTGTAGATGTCCTTGTTTCAGTGAATCTAGTTCGTTTTGTGGGCAAACAAGCTATTTTTGAGAGAATTAATTCTGAAAGAGTTGTTGCAACAAATGGTGGAGCCTTGTTAAGAATAAATGGGGGAACGGTCCCATTATACAACAATTATACAGAAAAATACTTGTAAAAAATTCTAGTCATCATCAAAGACTCCTTGTTGAATAAAATCCAATGCATTCCAAGTTCCAATGTAGTGTAGATGTGCTTGTTTCAATGAAGCTAGTTCATTTTGTGGGCAAACAAGCTTTTTTCAGGATTATTATGTGTGAATGAGTTGTTGCAACAAATGGTGGAGCCTTGTCACGAAAAAATGGCGGAACGGTCCCATTATACAGCAATTATACAGAAAATACTTGAGAAAAATGCTACTTATCATCAAAGACTCCGTGTTGAATGAAATTCAATGCATTCCAAGATGCAACGGTGTGTAGATGTGCTTGTTCTGGTGAATATAGTTCCTTTTGTGGGCAGACAAGCTGTTTCAAAGATCATTAAGTTTGAATGAGTTGTTGCAACATATGATGGAGCCTTGTGTCGAATAAATCGAGGAACGGTCACATTGTACTGCAATTATACCGAAAATACTTGTAAAAAATGCTAGTCATCATCAAAGACTCGTTGTTGAATGAAATTCAATGCATTGCAAGTTCCAAGGGAGTATAAATGTGCTTGTTTCAGTGGATCTAGTTCATTTTGTGGGCAAACAAGCTATTTTTAAGATCATTAAGAGTGAATGACTTCATGCAACAAAAGGTGGAGCCTTGTCATGAATAAATGGGGGAACGGTCCCATTATAAAGCAAATATACAGAAAATATTTGTAAAAAATGCTAGTCATCATCAAAGAATCCATGTTGAATGAAATGCAATGCATTCTTAGTTCCAAGGGAGTGTAGATGTGCTTGTTTCAATGAATATAGTTCCTTTTATGGGCAAGCAAGCTATTTTCAAGGTCATTAAGTGTGAATGAGTTGTTCCAACAAATGGGGGAGTGTTGTCACAAATAAATTGAGGAATGGTCCCATAATACAGCAATTATACAGAAAATAGTTGTAAAAAATGCTAGTCACCATCAAAGAGTCCATGTTGAATGAAATTCAATGCATTCCCAGTTCCAAGAGAGTGTAGATGTGCTTGTTTCAGTGAATCTAGCTCGTTTTGTGAACAAACAAGCTATTTTCAAGATCATCAAGTGAGAATGAGTTGTTGCAACAAAAGGTGGAGCCTCGTCACGAATAAATGGGGGAACGTTCCCATTATACAGCAATTATAGAGAAAGTACTTGCAAAAAATGCTAGTCATCATCAAAGACTTCTTGTTGAATGAAATTCAATGGATTCCGAGTTCCAACGAAGCATAGATGTGCTTGTTTCTGTGAATCTTGTTCGTTTTCTGGGCAAACAAGCTATTTTCAAGATCATTAAATATGAATGAGTTGTTGCGACAAAAGGTGGAGCCTCCTCACGAATAAATGGGGGAACGGTCCCATTTTACAGAAAATACTTGTAAAAAATGCTAGTTATCATCAAATACTCCTTGTTGAATGAAATTCAATGGATTCCAAGTTCCAACGGTGTGTAGATGTGCTTGTTTCAGTGAATCTTGTTCGTTTTCTGGGCAAACAAGCAATTTTCAAGATCATTAAGAATGAAGGAGTTGTTGCAACAAAAGGTGGAGTCTTGTCCCGAATAAATGGGGGAACGACCCCATTATATTGCAATTATACAGAAAATACTTGTAAAAAATACTAGTCATCATCAATGAGTCCTTGTTCAATGAAATTCATTGCATTTCAAGTTCCAAGGGAGTGTAGATGTGCATGTTTTAGTGAATGTAGTTCGTTTTGTGGGCAAACATGTCATTTTCAAGATCATCAAGTGTGAATGAGTTGTTGCGACAAAAGGTGGAGCCTCGTCACGAATAAAT
>JAHLGP010015755.1:0-67166 GCA_020141445.1 Bruguiera sexangula | reverse complement strand
TCAAAGACTCCTTATTGTATGAAATTTAATGCATTCCAAGTTCCAACGGAGTGTAGATGTGCTTGTTTCAGTGAATCTAGTTCACTTTGTGGGCAAACAAGCTATTTTCAAGATCATTAAGAGTGAATGAGTTGTTGCAACAAAAGGTAGAGCCTTGTCTTGAATAAATAGGGGAATGGTCCCATTATACAGCAATTATACAGAAAATACTTGTAAAAAATGCTAATCATCGTCAAAGACT
The DNA here is from genome assembly GCA_020141445.1 of Bruguiera sexangula. Lineage (NCBI taxonomy): Eukaryota > Viridiplantae > Streptophyta > Magnoliopsida > Malpighiales > Rhizophoraceae > Bruguiera > Bruguiera sexangula. The sequence continues at coordinate 66,925 of JAHLGP010015755.1, read as the reverse complement.
CCTTGTTGAATGAAATTCAATGCATTCCAAGTTCCAAGGGAGTGCAGATGTGCTTGTTTCAGTGAATCTAGTTCGTTTTGTGGGCAAACAAGCTACTTTCAAGATCATTAAGTGTGAATGAGTTGTTGGAGCAAAATTTGGTGCCTTCACATGAATAAATGGGGGAACGGTCCCATTAGACAGCAATTATACAGAAGAGACTTGTAAGAAATGCTACTCATCATCAAAGACTCCTTGTCGAATGAAATTCAATACTTTCCAAGTTCCAAGGGAGTGCAGATGTGCTTATTTCAGTGAATCTAGTTCGTTTTTTCGGCAAACAAGCTACATTCAAGATCATTAAGTGTGAATGACTTGTTGCAACAAAAGGTGGAGCCTTGTCACGAATATGTGGTGGAACGGTCCCATTATACAGCAATTATACAGAAAATACTTGTAAAAAATGCTAATCATCCTCAAAGGCTCCTTGTTGAATGAAATTCAACGCATTCGAAGTTCCAAGGGATTGTAGATGTGCTTGTTTCAGAGAATCTAGTTCGTTTTGTGGGCAAACAAGCTACTTTCAAGATCATTAAGTGTGAATGACTTGTTGCAACAAAAGGTGGAGCCTTGTCACGAATATGTTGTGGAACAGTCCCATTATACAGCAATTATACAGAAAATACTTGTAAAAAATGCTACTCATCCTCAAAGGCTCCTTGTTGAATGAAATTCAATGCATTCCAAGTTCCAAGGGAGTGTAGATGTGCTTGTTTCAGAGAATCTAGTTCGCTTTGTGGGCAAACAAGCTACTTTCAAGATCATTAAGTGTGAATGACTTGTTGCAACAAAAGTGGAGCTTTGTCATGAATAAGTGGTGGAACAGTCCCATTATATAGCAATTATACAGAAAATACTTGTAAAAAATGCTACTCATCATCAAAGGCTCCTTGTTGAATGAAATGCAATGCATTCCTTGTTCCAAGGGAGTGTAGATGTGCTTATTTGTGAGAATCTAGTTCGTTTTGTGGGCAAACAAGCTACTTTCAAGATCATTAAGTGTGAATGAATTGTTGGAACAAAAGATGGACCCTTGTCACGAATAAATGGGGGAACGGTCCCATTATACAACTATTATACAGAAAATACTTGTAAAAAATGCTACTCATAATCAAAGACTCCTTGTTGAATGAAATGCAATGCATTCCTAGTTCCAAGGGAGTGTAGATGTGCTTGTTTCAGTGAATCTAGTTATTTTTGTGGGCAAACAAGCTACTTTCAAGATCATTAAGTGTGAATGAGTTGTTGGAACAAAAGATGGGGCCTTGTCACGAATAATTGGGGGAACAGTGCCATTATGCAGCAATTATACCGAAAATACTTGTAAAAAATGCCACAAAAAGAGGAGCGTTGTCACAAATAAATGGGAGAACGGACCCATTATACAGAAATTATATAGACAATACCTGAAAAAAATGATAGCAATCATCAAAGACTCTTTGTTGAATGAAATGCAATGCATTCCTAGTTCCAAGGGAGTGTAGATGTGCTTGTTTCAGTGAATATAGTTCCTTTTGTGAGCAAGCAAGCAATTTCCAAGATCATTGAGTGTGAATGAGTTGTTCCAACAAATGGTGGAGTCTTGCCATGAATAAATTGAGGAACGGTCACATTGTACAGGAATTATACAGAAAATACTTGTAAAAAATGCTAGTGATCATCAAAGTCTCCTTGTTGAATGAAATGCAATGCATTCCTTGTTCTAAGGGAGTGTGGATGCGCTTGTTTCAATGATCTAGTTTGTTTCTTGGGCAAACAAACTATTTTCAAGGTCATTAAGTGTGAATGAGTTGTTGCAACAAAAGGTAGAGCCTTGTCCTAAAAAAATGGGGGAACGGTTCCACTATACAGCGGTTATACTGAAAATAGTTGTAAAAAATGATACTCATCATCAATGACTCCTTGTTGAATGAAATTGAATGCATTCCAAGTCCCAAGAGAGTGTAGATGTGCTTGTGTTAGTGAATCTAGTTCATTTTGTGGGCAAACAATCTATTTTCAAGATCATTGAGTGTGAATGAGTGGTTGCTACAGAAGGAGAAGCCTTGTCATGAATAAATGGGGGATCGGTCCCATTATATAGCAATTATAGAGAAAATACTTGTAAAAAATGTCAGTAATCATCAAAGACTCCTTGTTGAATGAAATACAATGCATTCCTAGTTCCAAGGGAGTGTGGATGTGCTTGTTTCAGTGAATCTAGTTCCTTGTGTGGGCAAACAAGCTATTTTCAAGATCATTAAGTGTGAATGAGTTGTTGCAAGAAAAAGTGGTGCCTTGTCCCGAATAAATGGCGAAATGGTCCCATTATACAGCAATTATACAGAAAATACTCATGAAAAATGCTACTCAACATCAAAGACTCCTCGTTGAATGAAATGCAATGCATTCCTAGATCCAAGGGAGTGTAGGTTTGCTTGTTTCAGTGAATCTAGCTCGTTTTGTGGGCAAACAAGCTATTTTCAAGATCATTAAGTGTGAATGAGTTGTTGCAACAAAAGGAGGAGTGTTGTCACGAATAAATGGGGGAACGGTCCCATTATACAGCAATTATACAAAAAATACCTATAAAAAATGCAAGTCATCATCAAACAGTCCTTAATGAATGAAATGCAATGCATTCCAAGTTCCAAGGAAGTGTAGATGTGCGTGTTTCAGTGAATATAGTTCTTTTGTGGGCAAGCAAGCTACTTCCAAGATCATTAGGTGTGAATGAGTTGTTGCCACAAAAGGAGGAGCGTTGTCATGAATAAATGGGGGAATGGTCCCATTATACAGCAATTATACAAAAAATACTTGTAAAAAATGCTAGTAATCATCAATGACTCCTTCTTGAATGAAATGTCATGCATTCCCAGTTCCAAGGGAGTGTAGATGTGCTTGTTTCGGTGAATATAGTTCCTTTTGTGGGCAAGCAAGCTATTTCCAAAATCATTAAGTGTGAATGAGTTGTTCCAACAAATGCTGGAGCCTTGCGATGAATAAATTGAGGAACGGTGCCATTATACAGCAATTATACAGAAACTACTTGTAAAAAATGTGAGTCATCATCAAAGACTCCTTGTTGAATGAAATGCAATGCATTCCTAGTTCCAAGGGAATGTGGATGTGCTTGTTTTAGTGAATCTAGTTCATTTTATGGGCAAACAAGCTATTTTTAAGATCATTAAGTGTGAATGAGCTGTTATAACAAAAGTTGGAGCCTTGTTACGAATAAATAGGGGAATGGTCCCATTATATAGCAATGGACTCTAATAAGAAGTTTCCCCACTCCCCTTAAGAGCAATACACTTGACCTAACATTAAAGCTTGGGATTGCTATTCATATTATTCATTTACTAAAGTGTATTTTATACAATTGAGTGCATTACTTGTATTTTTGTTCAATTAAAATATTCAGATATTATGTTTTTCTCACTATTCAAATGAAATCGCATTAACAATAAATTTAAAAATCAAAACATTACATTTTTCCAACTTTTATAATTTTAATGTCTTGAAGGGGTAAATCCATTGTTGTCAATCAGTTGAATTTAAATTTTGTAATTTTCTTAATTGTCTCCTTTGCTACAATGCTATATAAAATGATTTATATAATTTTTGTCTACAAACATATTACTTAAGAAAAAGCTAATGCAATGGACTCTAATAAGAAGTTTTCTTACTCCCCTCAAAAGCAATATGCTTGACCCAACATTAAAACTTTGGATTGCAATTCATAATATTCATGCATTAAAGTGTATTTTATATAATTGAGTCCATTACTTGAATTTTCGTTCAATTGACATATTGAAATAATATTTTTTACTCACCATTCAAATGTAATGGCATTAACAATAATTTTCATATTTTCAATGTTTAGAATTTTCATTTCTTTTACGGATAAATGCATTGTTAGTAGTTAGTTGAATTTAAAATTTGTAATTTTTTTAATTGTCTTCCTTGCGACAATGCTATTTGAAATGATTTATATAATTTTAGTCTAAAAATATATTGCTTAAGGAAAAGCAAATGCTATGGACTTTAATAAGAAGTTTCCCCACTCCACTCAAGAGCAATATGCTTAACTCAACATTAAAACTTGGGATTTCTATTTATAATATTCACCTACTAAAATGTATTTTATACAATTGAGTCCATAATTTGTATTTTTGTTCAATTAACATATTCAAATATTATGTTTTTCTCACCATTCAAAATACAATGACATTAACAATAAATTCAAAAATCAAAACATTGCATTTTTTCAACTTTTAGAATTTTAAAGTCTTATAAGGGTAAATGCATTGTTAATAATAAGTTGAATTTAAATTTTGTAATTTTTTTTATTGTCTCCTTTGCCACAATGCAATTTGATATGATTTATATAATTTTAGCGTACAAACAAATTACGTAAGAAAAAGTAAAAGTAATGGACTCTAATAAGAAGTTTTCCCACTCCCCTCAAGAGGAATATACTTGACCCAACTTCGAAACTTGGTATTGCTATTTATAATATTCATCCACTCAAGTGTATTTTTTACAATTGAGTCCATTACTTGTACTTTTGTTCAATTAATATATTCAAATATTATGTTTTTATCACCATTCAAATGCAATGGCATAGCAATAAATTTTAAAATCTAAACATTGCACTTTTTCAATTTTTAGAATTCTAAAGTCTTATAGGGATAAATGCATTGTTAATAATCAGGTGAATTTAAATTTTGTAATTTTTTTCATTGTCTCCTTTGCCACAATGCAATTTGAAATGATTTATATAATTTTAGTTTATAAACAAATTACTTAAGAAAAAGCAAATGCAATGGTGTCTAATAAGAAGTATTCCCACTCCCCTTAAGAGCAGTATGTTTAACACAACATGGAGGCTTGGGATTGCTATGTATAATATTCATCTACTAAAGTGTATTTTATACAATTGAGTCCATTACATGTATTTTTGTTTAATTAACATATTCAAATATTAAATTTTTCTCACCTTGAAATGTAATGCCATTAATAATAAATTTAAAAATCAAAATATTGGATTTTTTTTAATTTTTAGAATTTTAAAGACGTATATTGGTAAATGCTTTGTTATTAATCAGTTAAGTTTAAATTTTGTAATTTTTTAATTGTCTCTTTTGTGACAATGGGATTTGAAATGATTTATATAATTTTAGCCTAAAAATATATTACTTAAGAAAAAGTAAATGCAATTGACTTTAATAAAAAGTTTCCCCACTCCCCTCTAAACCAATATGCTTGACCCACCTTTGAAACTTGGGATTGCTATTTATAATATTCATCCACTAAAGTGTATTTTATACAATTGAGTCCATTAACTGTATTTCTGCTCAATTAACATATTCAAATATTATGTTTTTCCTACCATTCAAATGCAATGACATTAAGAATAAATTTAAAAATCAAAACATTGCAATTCTTCAATTTTTTGAATTCTAAAGTCTTAAAGGGACAAATCCATTGCTAATAATTAGTTGAAATTAAATTTTCTTTTTTTTTAATTGTCTCCTTTGTCATAATGCAATTTCAAGTGATTTACATAATTTTAAAATCAAAACATTGCACTTATTCAAATTTTAGAATTTTAAAGTCCTATAGGGATAAATGCATTGTTAATAATCAGTTGAATTTAAATTTTGTAATTCTTTTTATTGTCTCCTTTACCACAATACAATTTGAAAAGACTTATATAATTTTAGTGTAGAAACATATTACTTGGCATAACATTAAATCTTAGGATTGCTATTTATAATATTCATGCACTAAAGTGAATTTTATACATTTGAGTCCATTACTTGAATTTTTGTTCAATTAACATATTCAAATATTATGTTTTTCTCACCATTCCAATGCAATAACATTTAGAATATATTTAAAAATCAAAACATTGCAATTTTTCAATTTTTAGAATTTAAAGTCTTATAGGATAAATGCATTGTTTATAACCAATTGGAATTGAATTTTGTAATTTTTTTAAACGTCACCTTTGCAATAATGATAATTGAAATAATTTATATAAATTTAGTCAAAAAATATATTACTTAAGCAAAAGCAAATGCAATGGACTCTAATAAGAAGTTTCCCCACTCCCCTTAAAACCAATATGATTGACTTAACGTTGAAGTTAGGGATTACTAATTATAATATTCATCTACTAAAGTGTATTTTATACAATTGAGTCCATTACTTGCATTTTTTATCAATTAATATTTTCAAATATTATATTTTTCTCCCCATTCAAATATAATCGTATTAATAATAAATTTAAAAATCAAATCATTGTAATTTTTTAAGGTTTAGAATTCTAAAGTCTTATAGAGATAAATGCATTATTAATAATCAGTTGAATTTAAATTTTATAATTTTTTTTATTGTCTCCTTTTACACATTGCAATTTAAAATGATTAGCATAAAATTATTCTACAAACATATTACTTGAGAAAAAGCAAATGCAATGGACTATAATAAGAAGTTTCCCCACTCCCTTTAAGAACAATATGCTTGGCACAACATTAAATCTTTGGATTGCTATTTATAATATTCACGCATGAAAGTGAACTTTATACAATTGAGTCAATTACTTGAATTTTTGTTCAATTAACATATTCAAAAATTATGGTTTTCTCACAATTCAACTGTAATGGCATTTAGAATAAATTTAAAAATCTAAACGTTGCAATTTTTCAATTTTTAGAATTGAAAGTCTTATAAGGATAAATGCATTATTTATAATCAGTTGAATTTGAATTTTGTAATTTTTTTAAATGTCACCTTTACGACAATGCTATTTGAAATAATTTATATAAATTTAGTCAAAAAATATATTACTTAAGCAAGGGCAATTCCAATGGACTCCAATAAGAAATTTCCCTACTCCCCTCTAAACCAATATATTTGACCCAACATTGAAACTTGAGATTACTAATTATAATATTAATCCATTAAAGTATATTTTATACAATTGAATCTGTTACCTGTATTTTTTTTCAATTAACATTTTCAAATATTATGTTTTTCTCACCATTCAAATACAACCGTATTAACAATAAATTTAAAAATAAAAGCATTGCACTTTTTCAATTTTTAGAATTTTAAAGTCCTATAAGGATAAATGTAATGCTAATAATCAGTTGAATTTAAATTTTATAATTTTTTTTTGTTGTCTCCTTTGCCATAATGCAATTTGAAATAAGTTATATAATTTTAGTCTAGAAACATATTTTTCTTAAGAAAAAGCAAATGCAATGGACTCTAATAAGAAGTTTTCCCACCCTCCTCAAGAGCAATTTGCTTGACCCAACATTGAAGTTTCAGATTGCTATTTAAAATATTCATTCACTAAAATGTATTTTATACAATTTAGTCCTTTACCTGTATATTAGCTTAATTAATATATTTAAATATTATGTTTTTCTCACCATTCAAATGCAATGACATTAACAATAAATTTAAAAGCCAAAACATTACACTTTTTCAATTTTTAGAATTTTAAAATCCCATAAGAGTAAATGCATTGTTAATAATCAGTTAACTTAAATTTTATAATTTTTTTATTGCCTCCTTTGCCATAATGCAATTTGAAATGATTAATATAATTTTAGACTAGAAACATATTTCTTAAGAAAAAGCAAATGCAATGGGAGTGTGTGTGAGGTTATATCTAACATTTTTTTTTTCGTGTAGGTTAGTAGCATGACTTCAAAAGATAAGGGAGTGAGCAAGGAAGGTAGGAAGGATGATGTATTCATGTTCCAAGCTATAAAACAATAGTTTGAGCACATGAATATTGTTTGGTGAAATGGGAGATTAGATAGAGAGGTAAGATGCTATTGTAGTTGATTTGAAAAGGGCACAAAACAAGAATCTCCTAATGCATGAAGGCAAGAAAGGTGTAATCATTATGATGATTACAATGAAGATGGAGGTAATGATGCTTATTTTGATGATTTAGCTAGTTTGGTTATAATCACCAATAATAGTAATAGTTGAAGACATTTATGACCATGATTTGGGTAGCATTAAAATGAAAATTCCTTTGTTCCAAGGGAAAAATGATCTTGAAACCTATCTAGAATGGGAGAAGAAGGTTGAGTAGACAAAGGCATCTTGAGTAGACAAAAAAGTTTTAAAGGCAAGTTAGGGAGCTTATGGCAGAGGGATATATATGTGAGACAGAACATGAGCTTGTGTGCTATTCTAGTAATGCCTATGTCTAAGATGGATGAGACTTAAAGTTTGTGCGTTGATTGTAGAGCATTCAGCTAAATCCCTATAAAGTATCATTGTCCTATATGTAAATTAGATGACATGTTAGATGAATTGCATAGTTCATGTGTCTTTTTCTAAAATTGATTTTAAGAGTAGATATCACCAAATTAAGATGAGAGAGAGAGACAAGTGGAAAATCTAAAACTAAGGATAGTTTGTATCAATGGTTTGTTATGCCATATAGTCTCACTAATACACCAAGCACTTTTATGACACTGATGAATCATGTTTTGCATGCATTCATTGGTAAATTTGTAGTTGTGTATTTTGATAATTTTATTTATAGGCAAAACTTAGATGATCATCTTCATCATTCGCTTTTTGTTCTATGAGTTTTACATTATAAGAAATTGTATGCTAATCTCAAGAAATGTTCCTTTTGTACTGACCAATCATATTGTTTGGCTATGTTGTCAGTACTTAGGGTATTAAGGTTGATGAGGAAAGGGTTAGGACAATTATTGATTGGCCTACACCTAAGTTAATGATGTGTGTAGTTTTCATGGTCTAGCTATGATGTGAACACTAAAACATGGGGTTTAAGGACCTAACACACATAAGGAATCAAGCAAGAATAGAAGAAAGATAAATTAGATTTCAATCATGAAAACCCTAGATCCCATGTTTAAGGGAACTTGAACTTAAGGTATAAATGATGACATTCATTGGGGCCCCAATGCAAGGAGTGCTTCTAAGGATCCATTGAGCATTCAAGAAGGGTCGATGACATATTTTAGAGTTAAAAGGATGAAAGACACACTTAACAGGTTGATTAAAGACATTTGGTCTAAGGAAGTTAAGTCAAGCTTGAAGGGTAACCAAGTATATCTTAGTGTGGGCCAAGGTTTTAATAATTGTATAATTATACTAAAATGGCTTAAGTGGTTAGCAAGAGTTGAAGCAACCAAGTAATGGAAATAGCGGACAAGAAGTGAACTGGTCATTTTGCTAATCTACATTTTGTTTTGTGTTTTTTTTTTCTTTTCATCTTATCAAAAAATCTAGGAAGACAAAAGAAATTGTAGGATTATGTGATAGATTTTCATTATATGCTAAGAAGTGGGGATATTGAGTAGAAATTTCGCCTAAAAGGAGTGTTGCTTCATTTTCTTCTACTCTTAGTTGTTGAGTGAAGTGATGATGGAGAGTCAATAATTGGTTGAAATTAGAGAATACAGTTTTTATGTACTAGTAATTATTTGATTGCTAATTTTTTTTTTCTTTTGTGGCTCAATGATTTTGCATTTACATTTTTTTCTTCTTAATGGTCTTACCTTTATTTCTGTGCAATGTTTCTTCTCTCTTCTTTCGTGACTCAACATATGTCAGCTATTTGTGTGTCAACGTTTCTTCATTTGGATTTTACTTGATGGTGCCATTTTTTTTTGTGTTTAGAGGAACTTAGACCAATTAGAAGCATTATCTAAGAAGCTCAAGGAAAAAACCCTAAGAAATGAGGCTCTTTCTCAATCTATTGCTGCCACAAGGTGCTTATCTAGTTCTTTCTTGAGTGCTTTTTGGCAACAAAATTTAGTGATAGCTTTATTTTGCTGATAATTAGCCAAAAAAACAAAAAAGGAGGAACTTGATTAGAAAGCTTGAAAGTTTTGGCAATCAGGACTTGTAGTAATTATGATTTGAGTCTTTTTTTTTGTTCTTGTTAAATTTTTCTTTGATTTCATATCATCTCAACATAGCTAAACAAAATTTCTAGGAGTGACAGCATTGGACTGTCTATGGATATTGAGTGTGTATGTATTTGGTGCATATACAAGCATTAGTCATAAGTGAGTTGGTGAATTGGTTTGATGTTGGATGTGTGGCTTTGCAAATCTAACCAAATGAAATCTAACTGAACTGACTCCAATTCATTTGCTATCATCTTATTTAGGATGTTTTTCCTTATTTCTAGCATTAGGGTTATTAGTTCAGTTTATAAATATGCTTGATCTCATTGTTAAAAGGAGTAGATCAGGATGAAAAAATGGTGAGAATTTTCTCTTTCAGTTATTTATTAAACTTTGTAAACTTATCAAGATTATTGTGTTGTGGAGTGGGATATCCATATCCTTCTATATACCTTAGGTTCATGTTCCTTTGAACATTGGGTCAAAGTTTTACTTTTATTAAACCTAATTTAATTTGCTTAGGGTTTTGAATTCCTTGTTTTACTTGTGACTTTAATTGCACTCTTTGGGGTTACATTAATAAATAAGGATATGAATGCCACACTTTAAAAAAGAACAAATTTGAGAGTATAAGTTTGGGTAAACATTGCAAAAAAAGTTAGTTCTTGATAAGTTCTTTAACTCTTAAGCACAGAGTGAAAACTTTTGTACATTTTCATGGGTATGAACTCTTTAAGTTTTAAAGAATGCCCAAGGCAATTCCATTCATCCAATCAAGTTTGTTTTCTACATAATATTGATTTCCTTTTAAACTAAAATAGAAGATAATGAAAAGAATTAAATCAAGCCTAAGAACTAGGAGCTAATAAAAAATATATATATATCAAAACAAAATATTTTCAATGTATGGGAAATGACAAAATCAGCAATGAGAATTTTGTTGGTTACTACTTTATAATAACCTCTTCCTTCATAACAAACTCCTACTTAGGAGTAGATTTTATTACCTAACACTCTAATCATATTAATAAAGCCTTTACCCTCTTTTAAGCTTGAATTCACCTCAATTGAATTCATGTCATTTGCTACTTGTTTGGCTCAAATATCCTCAATCAATCCCTTTGGTGCTTCTTTCATATTTTTAACCCTTGAATGTGTCATTTGCCCTTCATGAATGCACAATGAATCCTTAAAATCCCTTTATGCATTGGCTCCTCTATGTATCTCATCAATTTGAGTTGTTTTTCAACTTTCATTGTCATGTACACCATGTCTTCTATTTCCTCCTCTATGTATCTCATCAATTTGAGTTGTTTTTCAACTTTCATTGTCATGTACACCATGTCTTCTATTTCCACAAAGTGTTGCAACTCAACCACTTGGTTATGTCTTTATTCAGCCCTTACAAGAATCAAGGCATTGTTGCTTCCCTATCTTCCTCCACATTGGCTCAAATCATTACAATCTCCATCTCCTTTCAACACTCTTAGTGCCTTGGGTGAGTCCTTGCAGTTGTTAAAAAAAATCTCTGTAGAAATGGTTAGGGACAAACCTCCTCCTCATGATAACCTTCATCTCCTCCCTTATATCAATATGCCTCCTTAGTTTCTTTGTCTGTTCAAAGCAAGCTCCCACCAAATAATAGTGTAATCAGTGAATTTAATGGCAACTAATTTTACCTTTTCCTCCTCATAGTAGTTAAGGCAATCAAATACTAGCTCCACCTTCTTTTCCCCCTCCAAATACACATTAGGGTCACTTTTCCATTGGAATGGCAGAATATTCATTTTGATGCTTCCCAAGTCACAGTCAGAAGCATCATGCCTTCTTGTATCCCTCTTACCACCTCAATTATTGGAAAAGCTGGTTACTATGGTTTGATAATCAAAATTGGCATCATCGTCTCCATTTTGATCATAATCATCATTATGATTATGCTCCTCTTGCCTTTCTGCATTAGGGGCTACAAATGCCTGTCCCCTTTGCAAATCAGCTATAACAGCATATTGCCTCTCCACCCAATCTCTCATCCCATCAAACACGACATTCACGCACTCAAACTATTTTTGCATAGTGTGGAGTATTAATGAATCATCCTTCCTATGTACTTAACTCACTCCATTATATTTCAAAATCATGTTGCTGATTTCACCAAAACAAACATTAAAAATAACCTCACATACACTCCCTCACGTGTTTCTCTCAATCATTGTCACCCAATCCTTGTGTTTACTTCTCTTTAGTTGTGTCTCTTGTAATGAGCTCACACTCTTATTTTACCACTCTAACTTCCTTCCTCTTTCATTGCTTTTTGATGATTATGCTCTCAAACAAATGAACAAAGCAAGAAAGATTGCAAATTGGTAGAATTGCGAGTTTCAATGGTAATAAATAAATCTCAAGAAAGTAAATCGTAAAATTGATTGATCCAACCTGATTTTAAAACCTGGCTTGATACCAACTGATTTGAATCCCAAAAGATGTGGCTGAGGGACCTGACGCACACAAGGAATTAAAAAAGAACACAAGAAGGCTAAATTAGATTTCAATCATGTAAGTCCTAGATCCAATGTTTAAAGGAACAATAACCTAAGGAATAAGGAAGGATATAAATGCCACACTCTAAAAAAGAATGGACTTGGGAGTGATAAGTTGAGTGGAATGCCACATCTCAATAATCTTGATAAGTTCCTCCAAGTTCAAAGAACCTAAAGAGAAAGTTTCTCACTTCTCAATTGATATAATCATCTACCCCATGAACTTACAAAGAGGTGCTTATTTATAAGTTAAAATAACAAGTCTAAAAATAGAGATAGTCATAGACTCCTAAAATCTAGGTACACTCCTATTTTATTAAAAAGGAACTTAATTACACTTAGCAAACTCGTATTTTAAGTAAACTCCTATTTTGGAGTTGATTTAATTGCTTAACCTTGGCACATTAAGCACTCCTTTCATACTAATAAAGTTTTGGTCCTCTTTCAAGTTTGAATGCATGCCATTTGTAATTTGGTTAGCTGAATGTCCTTAACCAACCCATTTAGTGCTTCTTTCATCTTTTGGCTCTAGCTTGCATGATTGGACCTTTTAGAATGTGCAGTGTGTCTGTTGAATCTGCTGAAGCCCTCCACACATCCTCTCCAAGCTTTTCATCATTTTAAGATCAGTTTGCGTGAATGAGTTCTTGTAATGAACAAAGGAGCCTTGTTAACAAGAATTGAACCATTACATACTTGTAAGAAAAGCGAATAATGACGAATGAATATAATGTTTCTTGTAGAGACAAATGTTATTTTCAAGATCATTTTGTGTGAGTAATTCTTTATGATGAAAGGAGGAGCTGATGAATGGTAGGCTTCTAAGGATCCATTAAGCATTCACAAAGGGCCAATGATGCATTTAAGAGCTAAAAGGATGAAAGAAGCTTTTAATAGACTGATTGAGAAGTTTGGGCTAAAGAAGCTAATCCAAGCACGAAGGGCGGTAAAAGTATATCTTAATACTGGCTGAGTTTTATTAATTGTATAAGTATGCTTATTGCACTTGTATGTTCAGTTGTTGTAAGGGTTTAACAATTGCTAAAAAATACAAGTAGATTTATTGTCAGCTTATATATGAAGTTTGTCCTTATCTCTAGTTTCATTAATTCAACCTATAAATAGGTGTTATTTCATTGTTAAAGGAGCAGATGATTCGGCACAAAAAAAAACTGAGAATTTTTTTCCATTAATTCTTTCAAGAACTAAAGAACTTATCAATAACTAGCTCTTTTTGATAAGTTCAACTCAACTTATCACTCCCAAATCCATTCCTTTTTGGAGTGTGGCATCCATATCCTTGTTTATACCTGATGTGAACCCCAAATGACCTGCCTTAGGGAACCCAACACACATAAGAAATCAAACAAGAACAAAAAAATTAAATCAGATTTCAATGATGTAAACCCTAGACCCAATATGGATGCCATAGTCTAGAAAATAATGAATTTATGAGTGATAAGTTAGGTTAAACACTATAAGAAGAGTTAGCTCTTACTAAGTTCTTTAGTTATTCAAAAAATCTGAGAAAATTCTCACTTTCCAATTCATATAATTGTCTGCTCTTTAATAATGAAATCAAATTTATTTATAAGTTGAAATAACAACCCTAAACTCTAAAAGTAGAGACAATGATATACTCTTAAAATATAGGAACACTACTATTTTATTGTAAACTCTTATTTTATAATATACTCCTATATTATAACAAATTGTTATTTAGAAGTAGATTTTATTACTTAACCTTAGCCCATTAAACACTTCTGTCTTATTAATGAAGCCTTAATCCTCTTTCAAGCTTGAATTCTTGTCATTTGTTACTTTGTTGGTTTGAATATCCTCAATCAGCTAATTAAGTGCTTCTTTCATCATTTTAACCCTTGAAGGTGTCATAGGCCCTTTCTAAATGCTTAATGGAATTTTAGAAGCCTTCCATGCTTCAGCACCTCCATAGATCTTATCATTTTCCTTCTCCTCAAAAGGATTCATCCTCAAATCATCACCTACACCAAAAGGAGAAAGATTAGAAATATTAAATGTTACACTCACATTGTACTCATTAAGAAGGTCCAACTTATAGGTATTGTCATTAATCAGTACCACTACTTGAAATGGATGATCTCTTTTGAGTTACAGCTTTGAACACTTTTGATTCAGGAATCTTTCTTGTGCATATGCACCCAAATCCAATCACCAAGTTTAAATAATACCTTCTTTCACCTTTTATTTACATTGGATGCATATTAATTATTTAGTTTTGCAATTGATTGCTACACCTTCTCATGTAACTTCTTCATTATTTCAGCCATGTGTTAACCATGTAAGCTAGCATACTCATCAAGAGGCAAAGACATCAAGTCTAAAGCTCTACACAATTTTCAAATAAAGAGCAACTAGTTGTAAAATGAACATTTCCATTATATGCAAACTCTACATGTAGTAAACAATCTTCCCATGTTTTCAAATTCATTTGAATAATAGCATGCAATGAAGTAGAAAGAGTTTGATTAACTATCTTGATTTGTCCATTTGTTTATGCATGGCAAATAGTTAAGAACACTAGTTTAACACCTATCTTGCCCCACAAAATCTTCTCAAAGTAGATTAAGAATTTTGTATCCCGATCTGAAATAATACTTTGAGGCATGTCATGCAAGCGTACTATCTCTCTAAAGAACAATTCAACCATGTTGTTTGCATCACTAGTTTTATGGTATAGGATCAAGTAAATATGATGCCTTATTCCTCTTAAAGGTGGCAAATCACTTGATTCTTTAGGAAAAATATCACCAAATTCTTACAAAAGAGAAATAACAACACCAGGCAAAAAAGGGTTAAGCTTATTAGTACTAAAATGAGCCTCTTTGTACAAAAGTACAATCTCTTTTGCATATAAACTCTCAATTTTTCTCTCTTGCCCTCTTCCTTCTTTTCTCTTCGTCTCATCTCCTTTTTTTTCTTTCCCTCCTTTGATCCCATCAAATAATAGAATAATCAATAGACTTAATGGTAGCAAGTTTAATCCTTCTCTCTTCATAACAATCGTGATAGTCAAAGACCAATTTAACCTTTTTCTCCCATTCTAAATAGGTTTTTAGATCAATTTTCCTTTGGAATAGAGAAATTTTTATTTTAATACTACCAAAATCATGATCATAGGTGTTGCACCTCTGAAAACTTCTTTGACCATTTCTATTATTTCTAATTTTGATAAAAGTAGTTGGATCATCAAATTCATCATCTTCTACATCATCTACATGGCCATAATATCATCTTTCATGCTTTCTTGCATTAGGATCCTCAGGGGGCCGATGTCTCTTTTGCAATTCTGCTATCATATTGGCTTACTCCTCCGTTCTATCCCTCATATCATCAAATCTGATGTTCATCCCCTTAAAGTGTTGTTGGAAGACAACAATGATTACACTTTTAATACCTCCCTTCTTAGCTTCACCTTCATCCTTGGAAGACATAATATTAATTCTGCACAAAATGATTAGCATACTCACAAAATACTTCCTCATGTATTTCACTAAAAAATGGTGTCACATACCCTCGTGTTTACACTCTTTCAGGTTTTTTTTTTTCTCTATATGTGTTATAGTGCTACCTTTTACCACTCAAATTTTCTCTCTCAATTCTTTATTAAACTAAACAACCTCAATCAAAGTCACATTGTGATGTGGAAAACTCCAAAAAGACGTGGCTTAGGGACCCAAGACACACAAAGAATCAAAGAAGAACCAGGAAAGCTAAATCAGAGTTTAATAACTCAAAACCTAGACCCAACATTCAAAGGAATACGAACCTAGGGTATTCAAGAAGGATATGGATGCCACACTCCAGAAGAGGAAGGAATTGGGAGTGATAAGTCGATTTGAACACCACAAGAAGAAAACCTCTTGATAAGTTCTTTAGTTCTCAAAAGAACTGAAGGAGAAACCCTTGCTTTCTATTTCACTCAAAGTTGTCTGATTTCTAGAGCTTACAAGGGGTGCCTATTTATAGGCTTAGATAGTAATCCTAAAAAGGCAAATTTCCTATTTAGGAGAAATCCCCATTTTGTAGGAGAAATCCCTATTTTGGAGGAATTTCGGACTAATTCCATCACATACAATGAACTCCTATTTAGGAGTGATGCTATTACTTAGTTTGACCTATTAAGTATTCCAATTATATTAATTAGGCCTGGACTCTCTTTAAAACTTGAATGCGCACCATTTGAAGCTTGGTTGGCCTGAATGTCCTGAATGAGCCCATTTAGTGCTTCTTTAATCTTTTTGGCCCTAGCTCATGTTATTGGGCCTTTTGGAATGTGCAATGGACCTCTTGCATCCATTGAAGCTCTAGCTCGTGTTATTGGGCCTTCTTGAATGTGCAATGGGCCTCTTGCATCAATTGAAGCTCTAGCTCATGTTATTGGGCCTTCTGGAATGTGCAATGGACCTCTTGGATCTATTGAAGCCTTCCACCCATCATCTCCACAATTCTCATCACATTATTATTAACTAATTCCAAACAATCATAATTAAAGAAATATCAAAAAGCATAAAGAATAAAGGTTATGGATTAGAAGAAAACAACAATATTAAATCATAATACACAAAGAGAGACTAAATGGATTTGAATTCTTGTAAGAACTAGAAACCAATAAGGTCTACTCCTTTATTTTAAGGTTTCCTTATGTTGTAAGATTTTAATGAAGAAGGAAATAAAGCTGCTATCTCCCTCTAACCTAATTAAATAGGGCTTACTTCTCTCTTTTTTTTTTTTCCTTTTCTTCCTCCTCTATTTTTTTTTTGTTCTATCTTTTTCTTTTTGTTTCTAAATTTAAAGACAAGAAAAGATAAACAAGGGTTTCAGATTCAAAGAACAAAATGATACCATTTTGCAAATTCAACTAGGGTTTCTAGATTCAAGGAACAAATGGTATAGAATGCTGCCAAAAAGAAGAATAAGAGAAAAACTCAAATTTAGATAAGCAATCTAGATTCAGAGATAGGATTTGATACCAATTGATGTGAACCCCAAAAGACATGGCTTAGTGGCCTAATATGCATAAGAAATCGAACAAGAACCAAAGAAAACTAACTTAGATTTCAAGCATGAAAACCCTTGATGAGAATCTTAGAGATGATGGGTGGAAGGCATCAAAGGATGCAAAACATCCATTGCACATTCCAAAAGGCCTAATAACTTGAGCTAGAGCCAAAAAGATGAAAGAGGCACTAAATGGGCTGATTGAGGACATTCAGGCCAACCAAGCTTCAAATGGTGCAAATTCAAGCTTGAAAGAGAGTCCAAGCCTTATTAATATAATTGGAGAATTCCTAATTAAGAGTTTATTGTCTATGTAAGAATTTGTCCCTAAATAGGAATTCTCCTAAATAAGGATTTTTCTTAAGTAGGAATTTGTGCCTTTTTAGAATTACTATCTTAGTCCATAAATAGACACCTTTTGTAAACTCTAGACCATCAAACAATTTTGAGTGAAATAAAATCAAGGGTTTTTCTCCCTCAGTTCTTTTGAGAACTAAAGAACTTATCAAAAGATACTTCTCCTTATGGCATTCAAATTGACTTAGCACTCCTAATTCCTTTCTTTTTTGGAGTGTGGTATCCATATCCTTCTTAAATACCCTAGGTTTGTGTTCCTTTGAATGTTGGGTCTAGGGTTTGTGTTATTAAAGTCTAATTGTTCCTTGATTCTCTGTATGCATTGGGTCCTTAAGCCACGTCTTTTTAGGGTTTTTCGCATCAGTTGGTATCAAAACTCAACTCTATATCAGGTTGAATCAACTCATTCTTCAAATTTTTACCTTGTAATTTATCTATTTCTATTTAGTTAGTCTATTAAGTGCATTACCATTCAAATGCACTAATTTGTTTGTTTGCAATCCTTCTCTTTTGCTTGTTTGTTTGAGACCATAACTATAAAAAATGTGCTAATGTCAATCCCAATTGCTATGTCTAAGTATTGTACTATTGTTTTGTGTTGAGAAAAAGAAAAGAAATAAAAAAAAAACAACGAAAAAAAAAAGAGACAAAAGAAAAGCAAAGGAACAAAAGAAAGAAGGCATCAAATTCAAATTATCAATAAAAGTTAACAACTTGGTTATATTGGCTACAATAATAATATAGTTTCCTTGCTTAACTCCAATTCTATCATCTATTTTCTTGTTATATCATCCAAGTTTGTCCTATAGGTTTAACCCCCTATTCTGATTTTTGTGAGTTTAGTTCATTAAATTCATTTGAGTTGCTATCCTTTTTTCTTTCTTTCTTTCTTTTTTTTGACTCTTTATTCTCCAATTTGTTCAATTATATGCCATTTATCTTATTCTATTCAAAATCAATCCTCTTGATTGAGTTTGCTTAGCTCTTTATAGAGCAGAAAGGGGAAACTCGAGTGGTAAAAGGCAAAAGTGAAAGTTCATATAAAGAAAAAGCCATAAAGAGTGTAAACATTAGGGAGTGTGACACCTTCTTTTAATTGAAACATGTGAGGGAGTGTTCTATAAGGTATCCAAATTATGTTGTGTAGAAGTAATACTATGACATCCAAAGACAAAGGTGCAACTCATGAGGGATCTGGTAATGTGTCCTTCATGATCAAAGCTATGCAACAATAATTTGAGCACATGAATACTAGATTTGATGATATGAGGGAGAAGATGGAGAAGCAAGCTAATACAATAGTAGAGTTGCAAAGGTGGCATGGGGAATATAAGGCTCCTAAAGCAAGAAAGCAATTAAGACATGCCTATGACCAAGAAGATGATGTAGAAGATGATGAATTTGACAATTGAACTATTGTGGTTAGAAATACTAACAATAAAAGGGATTGGAGAGAGTTTGGGAGGCAAGGCACCTATGACCATGATTTGGGCAATATTAAAATGACAATTCCTCCATTCCAAGGTAAGAATAATCCTGATGCATACGTAAAATGAGAAATGAAGGTTGAATTGGTTTTTGACTGCCATAACTATTTCGAGGGGAAAGAGGTAAAGCTTGGTGTTGTTGAATTTACTGATTATGCTATTATTTGGTGGGATCAACTTGTTTTGACTAGGAGAAGGAATTGTGAGCAGCCTATTGATACATAGAAGGAGATGAAGGCTATCATGAGAAGGAGGTTTGTCCTTAATCACTATTATAGAGAGTTGTACAAAAGGCTACAAAGGCTCACTCAAGGCACCAAAAGTATGGAGGACTACCATAAAGAGATGGAGATTATCATGATTAAGATGAATGTAGAAGAAGATAGAAAGGCAACCATAGCTCAATTTCTACAAGGGCTAAATAGAGACATAGCCAACATAGTTGAATTGCAACATTAAATGGAATTATAATACATGGTGCACATGACAATGAAAGTTGAAAGGCAACTTAAACAAAAGGGTTCCACACGGTTTGGGTAGAACTTGGGTTGTACCTCATCTTGGAAACTGAATTGGAGTAAAAGGGACGAAGGCCAACAACAAGTCCAAATCCGAGCTCTCCAAGCATAAGAATATGGGTTCTAGCAAGGAGGTAGGTAATTCTGACCCCTAACCAAGTAGAAATAGAGATGTTAAATGTTTTAAGTGTTTTGGCAAGGGTCACATTGCATCTCAATGTCCAAATAAGCATGCAATGATCTTGAGAGGTAACGGTGATGTTGAAACTACAAGTGAATTATATCATGATTCTATGCCATCATCAGAGGGTGAAAGTGATGGAGAGGACTATCCAGTTAATGGAGTAGCTATTTTCACAAGGCAAACATTAAATGTGCAAGGAAGAAAATGAGGTGCAATAAGATAGCATCTTTTAGACGAGGTGTCTTATCAAAGATAAGGTATGTAGTATGATTATTGATGGTGGGAGTTGCACTAATGTTGCTAACACAACCATGGTTGAGAAGCTAGATTTACCTATTATAAAGCATCTTAGGCCATATAAGCTTCAATGGTTAAATAAGAGTGGTGAAGTCAAGGTAAATAAGCAAGTGGTACTATGATAAAGTTTTATGTGATGTTGTACCTATGCATGCGAGTCATATTCTATTAGGAAGGCCATAGCAGTTTGACAAAAAAGTGCATAATGGCTTTAAGAATCAATATTCTTTTGTAATGAATGAAAAACCCATCACTCTTGTACCATTATCATCCTAACAAGCTTATAAGGATTTGTCAAGGATTAAAAGTGAGAGTGAACAGAAAAGAGAGATTGACAAAAAAGAAAAGGAAGAAGAAAACGTGAGGACACAAGAGAGAGAGAAGAAAACAAAAGGTTTCTATGCAAAAGAATATGATGTCAAAAGAGCATTTTATGCCAAACAACCTACGATCATACTTTTGTACAAAGAGGCTTATTTTAACACTAACAAGTTTGAATTGTCTTTGCCTAGTGTTGTTGTTGCTTTATTGCTAGAATTTAAAGATATATTTCCTAACAATGTCCTAAGTAGATTGCCACTTAAGAGAGGAATTAAGCATCAAATTGATTTCATCCTTAGTGCATCCATCCTTAACCGACCAACTTATAAAAGTAATCCTGAGGAGACAAAGGAACTTCAAAGGCAGGTTGAGGAGCTTATTTCAAAAGCATATGTGAGGGAAAGCATAAGTCTTTGTGCTATTCCTATCCTACTTATTCCTAAAATTGTTAAGCGATCAACAAAATCATTGTAAAGTATTGTCACCCCATACCTAGGTTAGATAACATGTTGGATGAATTGCATGGTTTGTGTGACTTTTCTAAGATTGATTTGAAAAGTGGATATCACTAGATTAGGGTGAGAGAGGGAGATAACTAGAAAACAACTTTCAAAACTAAGTATGGTTTGTATGAATGGCTTGTTATGCCATTTGGTCTCACTAATGCACCAAGTACTTTTATGTAATTAATGAATCATGTTTTATGTCCATTCATTGGTAAACTTGCAGTTATGTATTTTGATGATATTTTAATCTATAGCAAAAGCCTAGAAGAGCATCTTGATCATTTATCTTCTATTTTAATTGTTTTACATTCTAAAAAATTGTATGCTAACTTCAAGAAATGTTCCTTTTGTACCAATTAGATCACATTTCTTGGCTATGTTGTGAGTGCTAAAGGTATTAAGGTTAATGAGGAAAAAGTTAGGGCTATCGAAGATTGGCCTACTCCTAAGTCATTTAGTGATGTGCATAGTTTTCATGGTCTAACTAGTTTCTATAGACACTTTGTTAGGGGCTTTAGCATCCTTGTTGCACCACTCACTAAGCTTTTCAAAAAGAACATGAGTTTTAGGTGGGGTAGTGACCAAGACAAGGCTTTTAATTGCATCAAGGAAAAATTAAGTTATGCACCTTTACTTGCTTTACATGACTTTGCAAAAGCTTTTGAGATTGAGTGTGATGCTTCAGGTATTGGCATTGGAGCTGTTTTGATGCAAGAAAGGTGCCTAATTGTTTACTTTAGTGAAAAGCTAAGTGGAGTAAGCCTTAATTATCTTGCTTATGATAAAGAGATGTATGCATTGGTACGAGCTTTGGAGACATTGCAACATTACCTTTGGCCTAAAGAGTTTGTCATCCATACTAACCATGAATCCTTAATACACTTGAAGGGATAAGGAAAGTTGAACAAAAGACATTGTAAGTGGATTGAATTCATTGAGACCTTTCCCTACATCATCAAATATAAACAAGCTAAGGAAAATGTGGTAGCTGATGCATTATCTCGCAGGTATACCCTTATCTCTACACTTATTGCAAATTTATTAGGATTTGAACATATTGAAGATTTATATGTGAATGATCCTCACTTTACTAATGTGTATGGAGCACGTGAGAAGTCAACTTTTGAGAAGTTTTATAGTTATGAGGGCTTTTTATTTAGGGAAAATCATTTAGGCATGCCTATGAGTCTTTAAGGGAGCTGGCTGTAAAAGAAGCTCATAAGGGTGGTCTAATGGGTCATTTAAAAGTTATGAAAACCCTAGATGTCCTAAATGAACATTTCTTTTGGCCATGCATGAAATGAGATGTTAAGAGGATATGTGAGAAATGCATAACATGCAAATAGGCTAAATCTAGAGTTTTACCTCATGGCTTGTATACCCCCTTACCCATACCTAGGCATCCCTGGGTTGATTTATCTATGGACCTTGTACTAGGGTTTTCACGATCAAAAGGGGGTAGGGATTCTGTATTTGTTGTTGATAGATTTTCAAAGATGGCACACTTCATTCCATGCCATAAAACTAATTGTCTGATGTTCCAGAGCTTACAAGAGGTGTCTATTTATAGGTCAAGATAGCAATCCTAAAGAGGCACAAATTCCTACTTAAGAAAAGTCCTTATTTAGGAGGAATTTTTATCTAGGGACAAATTCTTATACAGATAATAAACTCCTAATTAAGAGTTAATGCTATTACTTAGTTCTAAAAAAGTTCTTTAGTTCATAAAAGAACTCAAGGAGAAAATTTCAATTTTCAATTCACATAATCATCTGCTCTTTAACAGTGAAATCAAACCTATTTATAGGCTAAAATAACAACTCTAAAACCCTAAAAGTAGTTATAATGATATACTCTTAAATTATAAGAACACTCCTATTTTATTGTAAATTTCTATTTTATAACAAACTTCTAAAATATAATACACTTGCATGGAATGCCTTGAAGTATTATTTCAAACTAGGATGCAAAGTTCTTGAACTACTTCAAGAAAACTTTGTGGGGAAAATTAGGTACTAAACTATTGTTCTCAATTGCCTAGCATCCATAAATAGATGAGCAAATTGAGGTAGTTAATTGAACTCTTTTTACTTTTCTGCATACAATTATTTGCATGAATTTGAAAATATGGGAAGATTATTTGCTGCTTGTAGAGTTGCATATAATATGAGTGTTCATTCTACTAGTAGTTACTCTCCATTTGAAATTATGTATGACTTTAATCTTTGGACCCTTTTGGATTTGATGCCTTTACCTGTTGATAAGTATGCTAGCTTAAATGGTGAACACAAGAAGAAATGGTGAAGAAGTTGCATAAAAAGGTGTGGCAACAAATTGCACGATGAAGTGAGAAATATGCATCCTATGCCAAGAAAGGGCAAAAGAAAGTGGTGTTTGAACTTGGAGATTGGGTTTGGGTGCATATGCTTAAGGAAAGGTTCTAGCTTTGAGGCATTCAAACTTATAGCATAAAAGGGATGGTCCATTTCAAGTGATAGCATGAATTAATGATAATACTTATAAGTTAGACCTTCTAGGTGAGTACAATGTGAGTGCAATATTTAATGTTGCTAATCTTCTCCTTTTGAAACAAGTGATGATTTAAGAACGAATCCTTTTCAAGAGAGGGGAATGATGAGATTCATGAAGGTGCCAAAGCATGGAGGGCATTTAAGGATCCCTTAGGCATTCAAGAAGGTCCAATGACAAGTTCAAGAGCTAAAAGGATGAAAGAGGCACTCAACAAGTTGATTAAAGACATTTAGGCCAAGGAAGAAGCTAATTAAAGCTTAAAGGGCAACAATGTATTTCTTAATGCAAGCCAAGGCTTTATTAATTGTAAAAGTATGCTAAATCAGTCTATGTTAAGTGATTATGAAGAGTTAAAGTAACAAAATAATAAAATTAGTGAGTTAGATTTATCGCAAAGTCTAAAAAATGAAGAATAAGGAGTCAACTGAATGTAAAATCATCATTAGTTTAATGCTGGATGCATGGCTCTAAGAATTTGACTGAATTAACTCCTTTGTTTGATGAAATTCAATGGATTAAGAGTGCCAAGGGTTTATAAATGTACTTATTACAATGAATATGTTGTTTATGGTAGAGAAAAAAAATTAATTTTAAGATCATTGTGTGTGGATGAGACCTTGCAATGAAAGGAGGAGCCTTGTTAAGAAGAAATGAAGAGACAATCTCATTATTCTGCAATTGAACTAAAAATACTTGTTAAAAGAGCTAATGATTATCAAAAACTTTTTTGTTTGATGGGATTGAATGGATTTAGAGTATCAAAGGCTTACAAATGTATGTGTTGCAATAAATATAATATTTGTTGTGGGCACAAAAGTTACTTTTAGGATCATTTTGTTTGAATGAGTTCTTCCAAGGAAAGGTGGAGGTGGGGCTTTGTTAGGAAGAAATGAAGGGGTGGTCTCATTATTTAGGAAATGAACCGTTGCATACTTATAAGAAAAGCTAATAATGACCAATGACTCTATTGTTTGATGGAATTCAATGAATTCATACTACCAAATGTCTATGGATGTACTTGTTGCAATGAATATAATATTTGTTGGAGACACAAAAGTTAATTTCAAGATCATTTTGTATCAATTTGTCCTTGTAATACAAGGAGGAGCCTTGTTAGGAAGAAATGAATACAGTTACATTATTTAGTAATTGAACCAAAAATATTTGTAAAAAAGGCAAATCATTATCAAAGTCTTCTTTGTCTGATGGAATTCAATGGATTCCTAATACTAAGGGTGTAAATACATGTCTGTTGCAATGGGTATAAAATTTGTTGTGGTTATAAAAGTTATTTTTAAGATTATTTGGTGTGAATGAATTCTTCTAATGAAAGGTTGATACTTGCTAGGAAGAAAACAAGACACAGTCTCATCATTTAGGAATTGAACCACAAATACTAGTAAAAAAAGCTAATCATTATCAAAGACTCCTTTGTTTGATGGATTCAACGCATTCTTATTGCGATGAATATAATATTTGTTATAGGCACTAAAGTTATTAGCAAGATCACTTTGTGTGAATGAGTTTTTGCAATGAAAGGTGGAGCTTTGTGTTGGAAGAAATGAAATGGTGGTCTCATTATTTAGGAATTGAACCAAAAATACTTGTAAGAAAAACCTAATCATTATTAAAGATTCTTTTGTTTGGTGAAATTCAATGGATTCTTAGTTTCCATAGTGTACATATGTGCATGTCACAATGAATATGATATTTCTTGTGGGCATAAAAGCTATTTTAAAGATCATTTTATGTGAAATCAATGTTCAATTTAGAAATGGATGTTAATTGCATGATCATTTTGTTTGAATCGTTCCTTGCAATGAAAGGAGAATCTTTATTACCATGGAATTAGGAGATGATGTCAAGTTTCAAGCAGAAATGATTTTCTTTTGAGCAAGAAAGCAAATCAAGAGCAATAACCCCATTATTCGATTGACTTCAATGAATTGGACTACACAAGAAATAATAATATGCATCTCATAATTTAATACATGTTTGGTGTAGACATTTAAGTTAAGTTCATGATTCTTTTGTGTGAATGACTCCTTGGAATGAAAGGATAAGTCTAGACATGGATTTTAATTGCATGATCATTTTGTTTGATTCTAGGGAGTCATTCATAAAAAGAATCTTGAACAAAACTTATATGTCTACACAGATCTTGCATTTCATTGTGAGATACACGTTATTATGTCATAGGTGGTCCAAATCTATTAAACTCTATCAAATAAAAAAGCCATTGTTCTTGATTATCTTTCTTTGTTGAAAGATAATCATTTTTGCTTGAATGTGAAACCATCACCCAACTCCTTGGTGATGATATCTCACTTATCTATGCAAGGAATTATTTACCCAAAATAATCAGGCAATTAACATCCATCTCACACCAAATATTAATTTCATTGTGACATACACATCAATACAAATTCAGATAGCAAAAACAATTTAAGCTATAGCAAACAATTATAACTACACACAAAGAGATAGACATTAGGAATCTGATTTCATTATGCACATCAATTCTATGTCTTTGACAATCATCAATTCAATTTTATGGCTTGTTCTCTCTTAGTATGATCATTTTGTTGGTGTCTGGCTATAATCAAGTGTTCCTAATCATTAAACTACCTTAGCATCTGGCTCATTTAATGACTAAAACCTTGTTAAACCCACGAGAATGATAAAAACCAATGTCCTATCTTACATTGGCATTTGCATCAATAAGAATTAATTCATTCAGGAGTGTACACATAATATGTGAATATGGTGTCTTCTTTAGTTGTGCCTTATATAATCCACTAAGTTCATATTGAATATAGATAATATAGATGATACAAAACTCAATATGGAATTAGGCACAAAGAATGAAACTAAAATATTGAACTAATTTAGAACACAAGCACAAGATAAAGAAATTTTGTATAGGTCACATCAACTTCCTAGAAATGCATTTAGTTCATAAACATCATGGCAAAATGCATGAAATACAGAACATGGCAGAAAAATTAATTTCAAAAGAACCTCTCTTTTCCAGCCCAGCTTCACACCCTTTAACCTCCACTTCTGCCACATTTTGCTTCCCTTTTTCATAACATCCAACTCTCATAATGGATTATATATGATTGGTGTAGACATTTATATAAAGTTCATGATTCTTTTGGGCAAATGACTTATTGGAACAAAAGGATAAGCCTTGTTAGTTAGAAATTAAGTGACAACCTCATCGTTCTACAAATGAACCATGCTATTCATGCAACCATCGTTCTCAAAGAATGCAAGAGATCCATTGCACATTTTAGAAGCTCCAATAACACAAGTTAGAGCCAAAAAGATGAAAGAAGCACTAAAGGGGTTGATTAAGGACATTTAGGCCAATCAAGCTACAAATGGTGCGAATTCAAGCTTGAAAGAGAGTTAAGGCCATATTAACATGATTGGAGTACTTAATGGGCTAAGGCTAAGTAATAGCATTCACTCATAAATATGTGTTTATCCTAAATCAATGATTGTTATAAAATTGAAAGTTTTTTGTATAAGAATTTGTCCTAGATAGGAGTTTGTCCTAAATAAGGATTTGTCCTTAATAGAAATTTATGCCTCTTCAAGATTGTTATCTTATCCTATAGATAAGACAATTTTGAGAGAAATAAAAAAAGCAAGGATTTTCTCCTTTGGTTCTTTCGAGAATTGAAGAACTTATAAAGGAGTATGTCTTCTTGTGATGTTCAACTTCACTTATCACTCTCAATTCCCTTCTTTTCTACATCTTCTTGTGGCATTTAACTCAACTTATCACTCCCAATTCCCTTCTTTTTTGGAGTGTGGCATCCATATCCTTCTTAAATACCCTAGGTTTGTGTTCCTTTGAATGTTAGGTTTAGGCTTTGTGTTATTAAAGTTTGATCTAACTTTCCTAGGTATTGTTTGAGTGCTTGTGTGTGTTGGGTCCCTAAGCCATGTCCTTTTGGGATTTTTTTTCCATTAGTTGGTATTAGAGTCCAACTCTAAATCAGGTTGGATCAATTAATTGTTCAATTTGCTGCCTTGTGATTTATTTATTTCTATTTAGTTTCTCTATTAAGTGCATTACCATTCAAATGTGCTAATCTATCCATTTGCAATCCTTCTTAATTTACCCATTTGTTTGAGATCTTAACTATCAAAACGTGCATTTTCAATTCCATTAGCTGTCTACAACTATTTTGTGTTGAGCAAAATAAAAAAAAAATGAAAGGAGGAAAGGAAAAAACAAAAACAAAGCAACAAATAATTCTATTTTCTTACTCAACTTCAATTCTCCATCTATTTTCTTGTTATATCATTCAAATTTATCCTTTAAGTTTAACCACGTATTTTGATTTATGTCAGTCTAGTTCATTAAATTTGTTTGCCTTAATTCAATTCTATCCTATTTACCTTATTCTGTTCAAAATCAATCCTCTTAATTTAGCTTGTTTAGTTCTTTAAAGAGGTGAAAGGGGAATTTTGAGTGGTAAAAGGCAAGAGTGCAAGTTTATATTAAGAAAAAGTCATAAAAAGTGTAAAACATAAGGAAGTGTGACACCCTTTTTGAGTGAAACACATTAAATGAGGAAGACAGTTGGATAAACTCGTGAGCAACTGATTAATTTGAGGTGCCCTAGCTTATCCCACTTTATGTGGCACAAAGATGTGTTCTTGTCCAAGATTTTTTCATAAGAAGACAATCAAAAAGGTTTTTGGAAGAAGTCCTTATCAAGACTTCCTACTTTATCTGTAGAAAGAATAAGAAATAGGCTTAAGACCAAATAAAGAGGAATAATTCCTTGTAAGGAATATACTTATGGAGAGCTTGTTGTCAAGGTGGTTGCCAAAGGAGCTTTTATCTATAATGAGATTAAACTCCACAAGCAATTAAAGATGAGAAAATGCAAGGTGAAAAGCTTTAAGAGATTTTTGGGACCAAATAGGTTTTCCATCTATTAATTTTCCTATAGCAAGAAAAAGAAGAAAATATTCACCTTATAAACCTTTTCCAAAAGAAAAAAAAATAGAATAGAAAAGGTGCATTTAAAAAATAAGAAAAGCCTTATCAGCCAAAGAAAAAAAATTAAAGGAAAAGTCTAAAAAGACTTTAGTTTGTTACAAATGTGAAAATTTGGCCATTATGCTAGTAAGTGTAAAGTCAAACAAAAAATCCAAAAATTATACAATGATAGGGATCTTAAAAGATCAGTAATGCATATTTTCTTATCAAAAAGTGATTTTAAAATAGAAGACTTAGGATTGGATGTTATACAAGATGATGATACTTCTAGTATATCTTTTAAAGAGAGTTGTAATGGTCAATGTGACTATTTTAAAACTCTCTATAAAAGTAATGACTTATTAATCCATACTAAAGAAGATAATATAATATTGGGTCGCATTGATAAAACTTTAGATCCAAAAGAAAAAAAAAAGAAATATTAGAAAAGTATTTGCATTTTTCAAAAGGAGATAATTTGTCTTCTTTTAAGTTGTTGCATCCTAATAAAGGTTACAATTTAAAAATTGTAAGAGAACATGCTAAAACTTCTACTTCTAAGGGAAAGAAAAAATGAAATGAACTGGAGCTTAAAGCTAATGTTAATGAGCTTAAAGTTGATATTAAATTGTTAAAAATAGGTTTATCATTTGAGAAACAATTTCTTTAGAAAGGGGAAAAGATAAGGAAGTTTTACCCTTAGTCAAAGAAAGTTATTTAAAGGAAGATGAGATTAATAATCTTCAGTTTGTAAATCTTATTGACTGGATTATTAATCATGAATGGAATATGAAAATAACAATTTTTGTAAACAAAGAATATATATTTTCAATTGCTATACATGAATTACATCAATAAAGGTCTAGCACCTTCTAAGTATTTTTCTAAAATAATAGAAGTATTAAACACTGCTGATAAAAGTAGTATTATTTAAGCTATCACTTGCAACTATCTATAACCATGTGATGTGATCTATGGAGAAGCCAATGCATAAAGTGTTTCTAAGGATCCATTAAGTATTCATGAAGGGCTAATGACACATTCAAGAGTTAAAAGGATAAAAGATGCACTTAATGGGTTGATTAAAGACATTTCAGTCAAGAAGTAAATTCAAGCTTGAAGCACAACAAAGTATATCTTAATAAGGGACAAGGCTTTATTATTTGTATAACTATGCTCAATCAGCCTAAGTTAGCTAATTGTGAAGAGTTGAGGCAACAAAGTAATGGAACTAGTGAGTTGGACATATCATAAAGTCTGAAAATTGAAGGGCAAGAAGTGGACTGGTTGTAAAATTGGTTACAGGATCATTTTGCTGTTGGAAAGTTGAATTGACACTGGTCATGAGCCTGTTGGCGAACCAATTTGATACTAAACATATGGTTTTAGGAATTTGACCGAACTAACCTTAATTTGTTTGCTATTAGCTTATTTAGAAAGTTTTTCTTATTTCTGGGGTTAGGGTTGTTATTTCAGCTTATAAATAGTTTTCATTTTATTTTTAGAAGATATAGATGATCAACGAAAAAAAATTGAGAATTTTCTCTTTTGATTCTTATTGAACTTTGTGAACTTATCAAGGTCATGGTTGAAGGTTGAATCTTATAATTATTTTAGAGAAATTGTATTCTAACTTCAAGAAATGTTCCTTTTGCACTAATCAAATCATATTTCTTAGTTGTATTATGAGTGCTAAAGGTATTAAGGTTGATGAGGAAAAAGTTATCGCAATCCATGATTGGCCTACACCTAAGTTAGTTAGTGACCTTTCGGAATGTGTAATGGATCTCTTGCATCCTTTGAAGCCTTCCATGCATCATCTCTAAGCTTCTCATTATTCCATCCTCTTCTTGGAAGGATTTGTCCTTCAATTATCGCCTACATTAAAAGGAGAAAGATCAAAAATATTAAATGTTGCACTCACATTATACTCATCAGGAACGTCCAATTTATAGGCATTATCATTAATATATGCTACTACTTGAAATGGACCATCTCCTTTAAGCTGGGAACCATTTCTTGCACATATACACCATAACCTAATTACTAGGTTCAAACACCACTTTCTTTCACCCTTTGTTGACATGGGATGCATATTGCTCAATTCCTTCACAATATGTTACCACACCTTTTCATGCAATTTCTTCACCATGTCAGTCTTGCATTCACCATCTAATCTAGCATACTCATCGATAGGTATAGGCACCAAATTCAAAAGAGTCAAAGGATTAAAACCATTCTCAATTTCAAAATGGAAAGTAACTAGTAGCAAAACAAACACTTTTATTATATGCAAACTTGATATGTAGTAAACAATTTTTTCATATTTTCAAATTTATTCGAATAATAACACGTAAAAGAGTAAAAAGAGTTCAATTAACCACCTCAATCTACCTAATAGTTTATGGGTGACAAGTAATTGACAACAACAGTTTAGTATCTTACTTACCCTACAAAGTCTTCTAGAAGTAGCTTAAGAACTTTGAATCCCCATCTAAAACAATGCTCCATAGCATGCCATGCAAATGTACTACTTCTCTAAAGAATAAGTCAACCATATGGCTTGCATCATTAGTTTTATGGCACAAAATCCCTACCCATTTTTTATTGCTGCAACCCTAGTACAAAGTCATACAAAATCCATAGATAAATCAACCGAGGGATGGCTAAGTGTGGGTAAAGGGGTATGCAAGTCATGGGGTAAAACTCTAGATTTAGCCTATTTGCATGATATGCATTTCTCACATATCCTCTCAACATCTCATTTCATGTGTGGCAAAAAGAAATGTTCAACTAGGACATCTAGGGTTTTCCTAACCCCAAAATGACCCACTAGACCACCCCCACGAGCTTCTCTCACAACCAACTTCTTTAAAGAAGTCATAGGCACACATAAATGATTTTTCCCAAATAAGAAACCCTTATGCCTATAAAACTTTTCAAAGGCTGACTTCTCACATGCTCCATACATATTAGCAAAGTCATCATCTTTCATATATAAATCCTTAATATATTCAAATCCTAATCATTTTGCAGTAAGTAAAGAAATAAGGGCATACATATGAGGTAATGCATTAGCTACCACATTTTCCTTACTTTATTTATATTTGATGATGTAAGGAAAGGTCTCAATGAATTCAGCCCACTTAGCAAGTCTTTTGTTCAACTTTCCTTGTCCCTTCAAGTGCTTCAAGGATTATGGATGAAAAACTCCTTTGGCCAAAGGTAGTGTTTCCATGTCTCCAAAGTCTATACCAATGCATACATCTCTTTGTCATAAGTAGGATAATTAAGACTTGCTTTCCACTTAGCTTTTCACTAAAGCAGGCAATTAGATGCATTTCTTATATCAAAATAGCTCCAATGACTTGAAGCATCACACTCAATCTTGAAAGTTTTTGCAAAATCAGGTAAAGCAAGTAAGGGTACAAAACTTGATTTTTCATTAATACAATTAAAAACCTTGTCTTGATCACTACCCTAATTAAAACCCTTTTTGATAACCTTAATGCAATAGCAATGGTGCTAAAGTCCCTAATAAAGTGTTTATAGAAACTAGCTAGACCATGACAATTGCACATATTGCTAACTAACTTAGGCATAGGCCAATCACGGATTGCTCTAATGTTTTCTTCATCAACCTTAATACTATTAGCACTAACAACATAGTCGAGAAATATGTTATGGTTGTATAAAAGGAACATTTCTTGAAATTAGCATACAATTTCTAAGAATGTAAAACAATTAGAATAAAATGTAAATAATCAAGATAGAGTTTTTTTATAAACCAAAATATTATCAAAATACACAACCACAAATTTATGAATGAATGGACACAAAATATGATTCATTAATTGCATAAAAGTTCTTGGCGTATTAGTGAGACCAAATGGCATAATCATATAGACCATACTTAGTTTTGAAAGTTGTTTTCCACTCATCTCCCTCTTTCATCCTAATCTAGTGATTGCCACTTGTCAAACCAATTTTAGAAATGACACATGAACCATACAATTCATCCAATATGTCATTTAACCTTGGTATGGGGTGACGATACTTTATAGTGATTTTGTTGATTGCTCAACAATCAACACTCATCCTCTAAGTTTCATCTTTCTTAGGTATAAGTAAGATAGGAACTACATAGCGACTCATGCTTCCCCTCGCATATCTCTTCAAAATAAGCTCCTTAACCTACCTTTGAAGCTCTTTTGTCTCCTTAGGATTACTCCTATATGCTAGTCGGTTTGGGTTGGATGCACCAGGTATAAAATCAATTTAATACTCAATTCCTCTCTTAGGCGGTAATCTACTTCAAACATTCTCAAGGAACACATCTTCAAATTCCTGAAAAAGAGAACAACACTAAAAATAAATGGGTCAAACTTGTTAGAGTTAAAATTTGCCTCTTTGTACAAAAGTACAATCATAGGCTATTTGGCATAAAATACTCATTTGACATCATTGTCTTTTGCATAGAAACTTTATATTTTCTTCTCTCTTGTGTCCTCACTTTTGGATAAGAAGCTTAGAGATGATGCATGGAAGGCTTCAAAGGATGCAAGAGATCCATTACACATTCTAAAAGGTCCAATAACATAAGCTAAAGCCAAAAAGGTGAAAGAAACACTAAATGAGTTAATTGAGGACATTTAGGCTAACGAAGTTACTAATAGAGTAAATTCAAGCTTGAAAGAAAGTCAAGACCTTATTAATATGACTAGAGTATTAATGGACCAGGGCTAGTTTATCCTAAATAAGTGATTGCTATAAAAGTGGAAGTTTTCTACATATGAATTTATCCTAGATAGGAATTTGTCCTAAATAGGAATTTATGCATCTTTAGGATTACTATCTTAGCATATAATTAGGCACCCCTTGTAACCTTTGAAAAATCAGAAAATATGAGAAATAAAAAGCGAGAGTTTTCTCTTTTGGTTCTTTCAAGAACTAAAGAACTTATCAAGAAGTACCTCTTCTTATGGCATTCAACTCATCTTATCACTTCCAATTCCCTTCTTTTCTACTATCCTAGGCTAGATGATATGCTTGATGAGTTATATGGTTCTAAAGTGTTTTCAAAGGTAAATTTGAAGAGCAGTTATCATCAAATTCAGATAAAAGACGGAGATGAGTGGAAAACTGCATTCAAGACAAAGTATAACATGGGTTGCATGAGTGACTGGTCATGCCCTTTGCCTTGTCTAACCCATTAAGTACTTTCATGCAATTGATGAATCATGTGCTTTGTAAGTTTATTGGTATATTTATTATGGTTTATTTTAATGACATTTGAATTTATAACAGGAATCATGAGGAACAAGTGAAGCACCTTTGGGAAGTCTTTGGAGTACCACAACATGAGAAATTGTTAGGAAACTTAAAGAAGTATGAATTATGCCAAGACTAGGTCATTTTCTCAATTATGTATTTGCACAACATGGGGTTAATTGATGGGGAGAAAGTGAAAGCTATTAAGGAGTGGCCTATACCTACTAGTGTTTTGAAGGTATGGAGTTTCCACGAGTAGCATCCTTCTATAGGAGGTTTGTGATAAATTTCAGCACTATTCTTGCTCCTTTGACTAAATGTATCAAGAAAGTGGTGACTTTAGGTAGAAAAAGGGTGCCCAAAAATAGTTTTGAGCAAATTAAGGAGAAGATGTGTTCAACAACTATCTTAACTCTTCTTGATTTTTGAAAAACTTTTAAAGTGGAATGTGATGCTTCGAGAGTGGGATTTGGGGTTGTTTTTATGTAAGATAAATATACCATGGTCTATTTTAGTGAGAGGTTAGGGGGGACAATCCTAAATTATTCAATATATGAGAAGGAGTTCTATGCACTAATTCAAGTTTTAGAGAGTTATCAGCACTACTCGTTGCCCAGGGAGTTTGTTGTACACACTGATTATGAATCCTTGAAGCATTTCAAGGGACAAAGCAAACTAAATTGAAGGCATGCTAAATTGGTGGAGTTCTTGGAGGCCTTTCCATATGTCATCAAGTACAAAAAGGGAAATGTAAATGTAGTCAAAGAGGTATGCTTCAATCTCATTATTGAATGCTAAGTTAATGGGTTTTAAATTTATTATGAGTCAATATTTGGATGATCTAAAGTTTGCTTCTCTTTAGTTGGCTTGTGAGAAAGGGGCAGTTCATGGCTTTTATAGGCTTAAAGGGTGCTTGTTTAGATTTGGAAGGCTTTGTATTCCTAAGGAATCTATTAGGAAATTTTTTGTAAGGGAGGGGCATGGTGGAAGTTTAACTAGACATAGTGAAAAAAAGACTTTAGAGCTGGTTAAAGAGCATTTTTATTGGTTAGGGATTATTAGAGATGTATATCATGTGATAGAGAGGTGCATGGTTGGTAAGAAGAAAAATAGTAAAGAGGTTGCTCTTGGGTTGTATATGTCATTAAAGAGCATTTTTATTGGTTGGGGATTATTAGAGATGTATATCGTGTGATAGAGATGTGCATGGTTGGTAAGAAGACAAATAGTAAAGAGGTTGCTCTTGGGTTGTATATGTCATTAACTATTCTAGACCAGCCTTGGGTTGATGTATGGATTTTGTACATGGGTTGCTAAGAGCACAAAAAGGGAAGGATTCAATTATGGTGATTGTTGATAGGTTCTTAATGATGTCTCACTTTGTACCTTATCACAAAACTGATAAGGTGGTAGATTAGTTCTTTCAAGAAATTGTGAGATTACATAGAATACCAAAGAGTATAGTGTCTGATCTAGTATGCCAAGTTCTTCAGTTACTTTTGAAAAACCTTGTAGAAGAAGCTTATCACAAGGCTGCTCTTTAGCACAGCTTGTCATCCACAAACATATGGGCAGACTAAAGTGGTAGATGGTACACTTTCTTTATTTCTTAGAACTATTGTTAATAAGAATTAGAAGAATTGGGATGATTGCTTGGCTTTTGTTGAATATAATGTATCAGCCATTCAATATGAGGGATCTATTGCCTTACTCAGAGGACAGTGAGGTGCTGGATTTGAAGGCAAATCCTATTCAACAGGGGGAAGGATGATGTGCTCCATAGTTATAGGGGCTGCCTAAGATCATGTGGTTCATAGTTTCTTCTTGTTTGTAGTGAATTACTTATCAAACAAATGGCTACTAGTTTTTCTTTCTATTTCGTTTCTTTTCATTGAGTCATAAACTGCCTTAGACAAAACAATCATTACTTGAAATTTCCCTAAACATAAACAATCAGTCTCATTCTTTGACCCATCAACTCCACTACTAAAAAGAACTTTTAGTTGTTGGTTTTACTTTAGAAAATTTTGTTCTTATTTACTTAGCTCTAAAGTGATTGTTTATCCTAACCATGTTGCTTTATGGTATTTATTATCAAAGAAAGATGCCAAGCCAAGGTTGACTTGATGGATTCTTCTACTGCAGATTTTGACTTAGAGATCAAAGACAGGAAAGCTATGGAGAACCTAGCTGCAGATCATCTAAGTCATATGGTTAAGGAAGAGGATACATTTCCTTTACAATAACTCTTTCCAGATGAACAAATGCTTGCAATTAAGGCAAATGCCCTTTGCTATTTAAATATCAACTACTTGACCACAAGGAATTTTCCAAATCACTTGAAGAAAGCTCAAAAGGAGAAGAAGATCAAGAGTGGTGCAAAAAACTATGTACAGGATGTGTCCTACTTGTGGAAGCAGTGCTCATATCAGGTGATAAGAAGGTGTGTACTAGAAGCTGTGTCTATTTAATTCCCACCTTTTATTATTTTTATGCTTGTGGAGGACGCTTTGGATAGAAAAGAGTAGCAAGAAAGCTAGCTGGATATGGTTTCTTTTAGCCATCACTGTTTCATGATTCTTACAGGTTTTCAAAACCTGTGCACATTGTCAAAGGACAAGTAAGTCTTCTAGAGATCAAATGCCACAAACTCCCATGCTAGTTCATGAAATTTTATTGTGTTTGGGTCACTGATTTCATGGGTCTTTTTCCTTCTTCTTTTCGTAATGAATATATTCATTACTAGTTCTTGTTATTAGTTGTGTTTCCAAGAGGGTGGAAGCTAAAGCCACTAGGACTGATGATCATAAAGTTGTGAGTTATAGATTTTGTCAAGTGTCACATTTTCGTTAGGTATGAACACCAAGAGCTTTGATCAGTTATAAAGGCACACATTTTTGCAAACAAATGGTAGAGGCTTTATTGATGGAATATCATGTCACTAACAAGGTGTCAACTGCATATTATCCACAAATAAGTGGGCAAGCCAAGGTGTCCAAACAGGAAATTAAGAGTAGTCTTGAGAAGACATTGAATTTAAGTAGAAAGGATTGGAGCATGTGGCTTGAGGATGTGCTATTGGCCTATGTATAACATATAAGACACTGATTGGCATGTCATCCCATCATTTGGTGTTTAGCAACTAGAGTACAAGGCATATTGGGCTATCAAACAATGCAATATGAAGATGAATGAAGTGCATGGACATAGGAAATTGCAATTGCAAGAGCTTGAGGAAATTCACAATGATCCCTATGAGAACTCCGAGATTTACAAGGACAGAACAAAAGTCATTCATGACAAGATGATCTCTAAGATGACTTCTGTTGTTTGTCAAAAGGTTATTGTCTATCACTCAAGATTAAAGTTGTTTTCGAGTAAGTTGCACTCTTGTTGGATTGATTCTTTTGACAACTAATGTCTTTCCACAAGGTGAAGTGGCAATTCAAAGTGTAGAAGCAAATTCAAAGTGAATGACCAAAGGTTAAAAGCTTCTTATGAAGGGTTCAAACTGAGGGAGATGGAGCTAGAAGACCATATTTGTACCTCATGACATGCTTTAGAGTCGAGCTAATTGCATTAAGCAAATGAACTTGGGAGACAACCCAAGAATTATATTTGCTTTTCTCTTGCCTTCCATCTTTATTTTTGTTTTCATGTGTGATTTTGTGATTTTGTTTTCTTTATTCTTCTATACATTTAAATCTTACATTCGGACAATGTAAGGTTCCAGTTTGGGGGAAGGGAAATTTTCCATTTTTCAATTTCGTTCAATCTTTTATCTTTATTTTTTTAAAACAACTTATGCTTGATAAGGCTATTGTGAATCTATTGTTTAGTTTCATCAAATTTCTCTTTTGTTATTGCATGATAATGCAAGTGAATGACATCTTTCATTCAAAATAATGTTTGATTGTACTTTGTACAAAGAGGTTTATTTTAGCACTGACAAGCTTAACACTTTCTGGCTAGTGTTTGCTTTTTTTTCTCTTTTGTAGGAATTTGGTGATGTTTTTCTTAAAGAACTAAGTTATTTTCCACCTTTGATGGGAATAAAACATCAAATTGAATTCATCCTTAATGCAACAATTTCAAATTGATTGGCCTATATAAGTAATCCTCAAGAGACAAAAGACTTCAAAAACAAGTTAAGGAGCATATAACAAAGGGATATGTGAGGGAGAGTATGAGTCCATAGGTAATTCCAATTCTGTATATGCCCAAGAAGGATAGGACTTAGAGGATGTGCATTGATTATAGAGTAGTCTTTAAAATCATGGAAAGGTGATCAATTGCCTACTTCAATGAAAGTTTAGTAGAGTAGTTCTTAATTATCTCAGTTATGATAAGGAAATATATGCAATGGCACAGACTTTGGAGGTATGGTAACATTATCTTTAGCCCAAGTAATTTGTCATTCATACTGACCAAAAATCCTTGAAATACTTGAAGGGATAATGATTTTAGAATTGTTATTTTAGACTATAAATAGGCTTGAATTCATTGTTAAAAGACAAATAATTATATGAATTAAAAAGTTAGAATTTTCTCTTTCAATTCTTTTAAGAACTAAAGAACTTATCAAGAACTAACTCTTTTTGTGGTGTTCAACTCAACTTATCACTTCTAAATTTGTTCTTTTCTAGAGTGTGGCATTGATATTCTTCTTTATACATTAGGTTTATGTTCCTTTAAACATTGGGTCTAAGGTTTGCATGATTGAAGTCTGATTTTCCTTTCATGGGTTCTTGTTTAATTCCTTGTGTGTTGGATCCATAAGCCATATCTTTTGGGGTTCACATTTGATGAGAACCTTATAGATGATGGGTGGAAGGCTTTAAAGGATGCAAGAGGTCCATTGAATATTCCAGAAGACCCAATAACATAAGCTAGAGCCAAAAAGATGAAAGAAGCACCTTATTGGCTAATTAAGGACATTTAGGCCAAGCTATAAATGGTGCGAATTCAAGCTTGGAAAAGAGTCAAGGCCTTATTAATATGATTGGAGTACTTAATGGGTCAGGACTAAATAATAGCATTCACTTCTAAATAGTAGTTTATATCCTAAATAAGTGACTATATAAAAGTGAGTTTTTTATGTAAGAATCTGTCTTAGATAGGAATTCCACCTAAATAAGGATTTTTTCCAAAAAGGAATTTATGCCTCTTTAGGATTGCTATGTTAGCCTATAAATAGGCACCTCCTTATAAGTTCTAGAATATTAGACAACTTTGAGAGAAATAAAAAGCAAAGGTTTTTTCCTTCAATTCTTTTAAGAACTAAAAAACTTATAAAGAAGTACCTATTCTTGTGACATTCAACTCGACTTATTTCTCCTAATTCCTTTCTTTTCTAAAGTGTGGCGTCCATATCCTTTTTAAATACCCTAGGTTCATGTTCCTTTGAACGTTGGGTCTGGGGTTTGTGTTATTACAGTTTGATTTAGCTTTCCTAGATATCTTTTAATTCCTTGTGTGCGTTGCGTCCCTAAACCACATCTTTTTGGGGTTTTGCACATCAATTGGTATTAAAGCTTGACTCTAAATCAGGTTGGATCAACTACTTCTTCAACTTACTACCTTGTGATTTATTTATTTGTATTTAGTTTGCCTATTAAGAACATTGTCATTCAAATTTGCTAATATGTCCATTTGCAACCCTTTTCACTGTGCTCGTTTGTTTAAGATCATGAATATCAAAAAAATGTGCTAATTTCAATTCCAATTGTTGTCTCTAAGTATTCTACTATTGTTTTGTGTTAAGCAAACAAAGAAAAAAAAGAAAAAAAAAAAAGAGGAACCAAAGAAAAAAAGCCATCAAATTTAAGTTATTAATAAAGTTCAATAGTTTGGTCATATTGGCCATAATAATAATATAGTTTTCTTACTTAACTCTAATTTTGTCATCTATTTTCGTGTTATGTCATCCAAGTTTTTCCTCTAGGTTTAACCCCTTATCCTAATTTTTGTGAGTTTAGTTCATTAAATTCGTTTGCCTTGATATCCTTTTTCATTTTTTTGACTCCTTATTCTCTAATTTGTTAAATTCTATGTCATTTATCTTATTCTATTCAAAATCAATCCTCTTCATTTAGCTTATTTAGTTGTTTAAAGAGCTGAAAGGGGAAATTTGAATGGTAAAAGGCAAGAGTGCAAATCCATATTAAGAAAAAGCCATAAAAAGTGTAAACATAAGAGAGTGTGACACCTCTTCTTTTGAGGGAAACACTTGAGGGAGTGTTATGTGAGGTATCCTAGTCATTTTGTGCAAAAATAATACTATGACTTCCATAGACAAAGGTGTAATTCAAGAGGGCATTAGTGATGTGTCCTTCATGATCAAAGCTATACAACAACAATTTGAGCACATGAATACCAGATTTGATGATATGAGGGAGAGGATAGAGGAGCAAGCTAATACAATGGTAGAGTTGCAATGAAGGCATAGGGAATATTAGGCTCCTAAAGTAATAAGGCAATTGAGATGTGCCTATAACCATGAAGATGATGAATTTGACAATTAAACTACTATGGTTAGAATTACCAACAATAGAAGGGATCAGAGATATTTTAGGATGCAAGACACCTATGACCATGATTTTGGCAATATTAAAATGACAATTCCTTCATTTCAAGGTAAGATTGATCCTAATGCGTATCTAGAATGGGATAAGAAGTTTGAATTGATTTTTTACTATGACAACAATTCCAAGGAGAAGAAAAAGGTAATGCTTGTTGCCATAGAATTTACTAATTATACTATTATTTGGCGGGATCAACTTGTTTTGACTAGGAGAAGGAATCATGAGTGGCCTATTGATACATGGGAGGAGATGAAGGCTATCATGAGGAGGAGGTTTGTCCCTAATCAATATTACAAGGAGTTGTAGCAAATGCTGCAAGGGCCCACTTGAGGCATCAAAAGTGTGGAGGACTACCCTAAGGAGATGGAGATTGTCATGATTAGGGCGAATGTAGAAGAAGATAGAGAGGCAACCATGGCTTAATTTTTACAAGGGATAAATAGAGACATAGCCAATGTGGTTGAATTGCAACACTATGTGAAATAAGAAGACATGGTGCACATGGCAATGAAAGTTGAAAGACAACTTAAACGAAAGGGTTCCACATGGTTTTGGCAGAATTTAGGTTCTACCTCATCTTGGAATCTGAATTAGAGTAAAATGGACAAGAATGCCAATTACAAGTCTAAAGCCAAGCTATCCAAGTGCTAGAATGAGGCAGGTGATTCTAACCCCCAATCAAATAGAAATAGCGATGTTAAATGTTTTGAGTGTTTAGGCAGAGGTCACATTGCATCTAAATGTCCAAATAAGCATGCAATGATCATGAGAGGTAATGGTGATGTTGAAATTGCAAGTGAATTAAATGATGATTCTACGCCATCATTAAAGGGTGAAAGTGATGGAGAGGAGTATCTAGTTAATGGAGTAGCTTTCATCACAAAGTGAGCATTGAATGCGTAAGTAAAGGAAGAAAATAAGGTGCAATGAGATTACATCTTTAAGACGAGGTGTCTCATCAAAGATAAAGTATTTAGTATGATTATCTATGGTGGGAGTTACACTAATGTTGCTAGCACAACTATGGTTGAAAAGTTGAATTTACCTGCTATAAAGCATCCTAAGCCATATAAGATTCAATGGTTGAATGAGAATGGTGAAGTCAAGGTAAATAAGCAAGTACTCATGTCATTCTCTATCAGAAGGTACTGTAATAAAGTTTTATGTGATGTTATACGTATGCATGCAAGCCATATTCTATTAAGAAAGTCATGGCAATTTGACAAGCAAGTTATGCATGATGACTTCAAGAATTAATATTCCTTTGTAATGAATGAAAAACCCATCACTCTTGTACCATTATTACCTTAACAAGCTTATGAGGATCAATTAAGAATAAAAAATGAGTGTGAATAGAAAAGAGAGATTGAAAAAGAGAAAAGAGAGGAGAAAATGTAAGAACACAAGAGAGAGAGAGAGAAGAAGAAAATAGAAAGTTTCTACCCAAAAGAAAGTGATGTCAAAAGTGCATTTTATGCTAAATCGCCTATAATCATACTTTTGCACAAAGAGGTTTATTTTAACACTAACAAGTTTGACCTATCTTTGCCTCGTGTTGTTATTTTCTCTTTTGCAAGAATTTGAAGATGTAATCCTTGATGATGTCCTAAATGGATTGCCACCTAAGAGAGGAATTAAGTATCAAATTGATTTTATCTCTGATGCATCCATCTCAAACTGCCCAACATACAGGAGTAATCCCGAGGAGACAAAGGAGCTTCAAAGGCAGGTTAAGGAACTTATTTCAAAGGGATATGTGATGGAAAGCATGAGTTCTTGTGCAGTTCTTATCTTACTTGTACCCAAGAAAGATGGAACATGGAGGATGTGTGTTGACTATTGAGCGATCAACAAAATCATTGTAAAGTATTGTTATCCCATAACTAGGTAAGATGACATGTTGGATGAATTGCATGGTTCATACGACTTTTATAAAATTGATTTGAAAAGTGGATATCACCAGATTAGGATGAGAGAGGGAGATAAGTGAAAAATAACTTTCAAAACTAAGTATGGTTTGTATGAGTGACTTGTTATGTCATTTGGTCTCACTAATGCACCAAGCACTTTTATGTGACTAATGAATCATGTTTTGCATCCATTCATTGGTGAATTTATGGTTGTGTATTTTGATGATATTTTAGTTTACAGTAAAAACCTAGAAAAGCATATTGATCATTTACGTTTTATTTTAATTATTTTATGTTTTGAGAAATTGTATGCTAACTAGAAGAAATGTTCCTTTTGTACTAATCAAATCACATTTCTTGGTTATGTTTTGAGTGCTAAAGGTATTAAGGTTAACACGGAAAAAGTTAGGGTAGTTTGTGATTGGACAACACCTAAGTCAATTAGTGATATCCATAGCTTTCATGGTTTGGCTAGTTTCTATAAATGCTTTCTTAGGGACTTTAGCACCTTTAACTGAGGTTATCAAAAGAACATGAGTTTTAGTGGGATAGTGATCAAAACAAGACTTTTAATTACATTAAGGAAAAATTAAGTTCTACATCCTTACTTGCCTTACCTAAATTTGCAAAAACTTTTGAGATTAAGTGTGATGCTTCATGGATTTGCATTGGAGCTATTTTGATGTAGGAAAGGCACCTAATTGCCTATTTTAGTGAAAAGCTAAGTGGAGCAAGTATCAATTATCCTACTTATGATAAAGAGATGTATGCATTGGTACAGACTTTAAAGACATGGCAACATTACCTTTGGCCTATGAAGTTTGTCATCCATACCAACCATGAATTCTTGAATCACTTGAAGGGACAAGAAAAGTTGAACAAAAGACATGTTAAGTGGATCAAATTCATTAAGACCTTTCCCTACATAATCAAATATAAACAAGGTAAGGAAAATGTGGTAGTTGATGCATTATCTTAAAAGTATCCAAAATAAAAGCAATGGACTCAATTGTATAAAATACACTTTAGTGGACAACTCTTATATATTGTAAGCCTAAGATTCAATGTTGGGTCAAGCATATAGATCCAGAGCATAATAGGCTAACTTCTTATTAGAGTCCATTACATTCCTTTTTATTTCATTAACATGTTTGTATACTAAAGCTACATAAATCGTGCCAAATTACATTGTGGTAATGGACATAATTAAAAAAATAACAATATTTAAATTCACTTAAGTATTAACGAAGAATTTCTCCCTCTAAGACTTTAAAATTCTAAAAATTAAAATAATGCAATTCTTTTATTTTTTAAATAATTTTTAACACAATTACATTTTCAACAGTGAGATAAATTTAATATTTGAATATGTTACTTTACCAAAATAAAAGCAATGGACTAAAATGTATAAAATAAACTTTAAGGGATGACTATTATAAATTTCAATCTCAAGT
The DNA here is from genome assembly GCA_020141445.1 of Bruguiera sexangula. Lineage (NCBI taxonomy): Eukaryota > Viridiplantae > Streptophyta > Magnoliopsida > Malpighiales > Rhizophoraceae > Bruguiera > Bruguiera sexangula. Next base: position 22,981 of record JAHLGP010015755.1, on the reverse strand, counting down.
TTCAATGTTGGTTCCAGCATATAGTTATAGAGCGTAGTGGACTAACTTCTTATTAGAGTCCATTGCATTCGTTTTTGTTTAATTAACATATTTGTATAGTAAAATTATATAAATCATGTCAAATTGCATTGTAGTAATAAAGACAATTAAAAAAATTATAAAATTTAAATTTACTTGAGTATTAACAAAGAATTTCTCCTTGTAAGACTGTAAAATTCTAACAATTTAAACAATGCAAGGTTTTATTTTTTAAATAATTTTGAATCCAATTGTATTTTCAATAGTGAAATAAACCTAATATTTGAATATGTTAATTCACCAAAATAAAAGCAATAAACTCAATTGTACAAAATACACTTTAGTGGATGACTATTATAAATTTCAATCCTAAGCTTCAATGTTGGGTCAACCATATAACTCTACAACGTAGTGGGCTAATGTCTTATTAGAGTCCATTGCATTGGCTTTTATTTAATTAACACATTTGTATATTAAAATTATATAAATCATGTCAAATTGCATTATGGCAATGAAGACAATTAAAAATAATTACAAAATTAAAATGCACTTGAGTATTAACGAAGAATTTCTCCTTGTAAGACTGTAAAATTCTAACAATTTAAACAATGCAAGGTTTTTATTTTTTAAATAATTTTGACTCCAATTGCATTTTCAATAGTGAAATAAACCTAATATTTGAATATGTTAATTCACCAAAATAAAAGCAATAGACTCAATTGTACAAAATACACTTTAGTAGATGACTATTATAAATTCCAATCCCGAGCTTCAATGTTGGGTCAACCATATAACTCTACAACATAGTGGGCTAACGTCTTATTATAGTCCATTACATTGGCTTTTATTTAATTAACACGTTTGTATACTAAAATTATATAAATCATGTCAAATTGCATTATGGTAATGAAGACAATTAAAAAAAATTACAAAATTGAAATGCACTTGAGTATTACCGAAGAATTTCTCCCTGTAAGACTTTAAAATTACAAAAATTAAAACAATGCAAGGTTTTTATTTTTTAAATAATTTTGAATCTAATTGCATTTTCAATAGTGAGATAAACCTAATATTTGAATATGTTAATTCACCAAAATAAAAGCAATGGACTCAATGGTATAAATTACACTTTGGTGGATGACTATTATAAATTCTCATCCTAAACTTCAATGTTGGGTCAAATATATAACTCTACAATATTGTGGGCTAACTTCTTATTAGAGTCCATTGCATTTGTTTTTATTTAATTAACATGTTTGTATACTAAAATTATATAAATCATGTCAAATTACATTGTGGTAATGTAGACAATTAAAAAAATTTCAAAATTTAAATTCACTAGATTATTAACGAAGAATTTCTCCCTCTAAGACTTTAGAATTCTAAAATTTAAAATAGTGCAATGTTTTTACTTTTTAAAGAATTTTGAATTTCATTGCATTTTCAATGGTGAGATAAACCTAATATTTGGATATGTTATTTCACCAAAATAAAAGCAATGGACTCAATTCTATAAAATACACTTTAGTGGATGACTATTATAAATTGTCATCCCAAGATTCAATGTTAGGTAAAACATATACTTCTACAACATACAACGGTAACTTCTCATTAGATTCCATTGCATTCCTCTTTACTTGATTAACATGATTGTAAACTAAAATTATATAAATGGTGCCAAATTGTATTGTGGTAATGGAGACAATTAAAAAAATAACAAAATTTAAATTCACTTGAGTATTAACGAATAATTTCTCCCTCTAATACTTTAAAATTCTCAAAATTTAAATAATGCAATGCTTTTATTTTTCAAATAATTTTTAATACAATTGCAATTTCAACGGTGAGACAAATTTAATATTTAAATATGTTAATTTAATGAAAGAAAAGTAATGGACTAAAATGTATAAAATAAACTTTAAGGGATGACAACTTTAAATTGCAATCCCAAGCTTCAAATTTGGGTCCAGCATATAGCTCTAGAGCATAGTAGACTAACTTAGCATAGTAGACTAACTTTTTATTAGAGTCTATTGCATTCGCTTTTGTTTAATTAACATTTTTGTATACTAAAATTATATAAATCATGTCAAATTACATTGTGTAATTGGAAACAATTAAAAAAATTACAAAATTTAAATTCACTTGAGTAATGACGAAGAATTTCTCCTTGTAACACTTTAAAATTAGAAGAATTAAAATAACGCAATGTTTTTAATTTTTAAATAATTTTGAAAGCAATTTCATTTTCAATAATGAGATAAACCTAATATTTGAATATGTTAATTCACCAAAATAAAAGCAATGGACTCAATTCTATAAAATAAACTTTAGGGGATGATTATGATAAATTCCAATCCCAAGCTTCAATGCTGAGTCAAGCATATATCTCTAGAGCGTAATGGGCTAACTTCTTATTAGTGTCCATTGCATTCACTTTTGTTTAATTAACATATTTGTATACCAAAATTATATAAACCATGTCAAATTGCATTATGGAAATGGGGATAATTAAAAAAATTACAAAATTTAAATTCATTTGAGTAATAACAAAGAATTTCTCCCTGTAAGACATTAAAATTATAAAAATTAAAATAATGCAATATTTTTTATTTTCTAAATAATTTTGAATTCCATTACATTTTCAACGGTAAGATAAATTTAATATTTGAATATATTAATTCACCAAAATAAAAGCAATGGACAAAAATGTATAAAATAAATTTTAAGGGATGACTATTATAAATTGCAATCTCAAGTTTCAATATTGCGTCTAGCATATAGCTTTAGAGCATAGTGGACTAACTTCTTATTAGGGTCCATTACATTCGCTTTTGTTTAATTAACATATTTGTATACTAAAATTATATAAATCATGTCAAAATGCATTGAGTAAATGGGGACAATTAAAAAAATTACAAAATTTAAATTCACTTGAATAATAACAAAGAATGTTTCCCTATAACACTCTAAAATTCTAAGAATTAAAATAATGCAATGTTTTTATTTTTTAAATAATTTTGAATTTCATTGCATTTTCAACGGTAAGATAAATTTAATATTTAAATATGTTAATTCACCAAAATAAAAGCAATGGACTCAATTCTATAAAATAAACATTAGGGGTTGACTATGATAAATTTCAATCCCAAACTTCAATATTAGATCAAGCATATAGTTCTAAAGCATAATGGGCTAACTTCTTTTAATGTCCATTGCATTTGTTATTGTTTAATTAATATATTTGTATACTAAAATTATATAAACCATGTCAAATTGCATTGCAGAAATGGGGACAATTAAAAAAATTACAAAATTTAAATTAACTTGAATAAAAACGAAAAATTTCTCCCTATAACACCTTAAAATTATAAAAATTAAAATAATACATTGTTTTTATTTTTTAAATAATTTTGAATTCACTGCATTTTCAACGGTGAGATAAATTTAATACTTGAATATGCTAATTTACAAAAATAAAAGCAATGGACGAAAATGTATAAAATAAACATTAATGGATGACTATTATAAATTGCAATTTCAAACTTGAATGTTAGGTCTTGCATATAGCTCTAGAGCGTAGTGGACTAACTTCTTATTAGGGTCCATTGCATTTGCTATTGTGTGATTAACATATTTGTATACTATAATTATATAAATCATGTCAAATTGTATTGTGGAAATGGGGACAATTAAAAAAATTACAAAATTTAAATTCAATTGAATAATAACGAAGAATTTCTTCCTGTAAGACATTCAAATTCTAACAATTAAAATAATGCAATGCTTTTATTTTTTAAATAATTTTGATTTCCATTGCATTTTCAATAGTGACATAAACCTAATATTTGAATATGTTAATTCATCAAAATAAAAGCAATGGACTCAATTCTATAAAATACAATTTAGTGGATGACTATTATAAATTCCCATCCCAAGCTTCATTGTTCGATAAAGCATATAACTCTAAAGCATAATGGGCCAACTTCGTATTAGAATCCATTGCATTCACTTTAATTTCATTAACATGTTTGTGTACAAAAATTATAGAAATCGTGCCAAATTGCATTGTGATAATAGAGACAATAAAAAAAGTAACAAAATTTAAATTCACTTGAGTATTAATGAATTTCTCCCTCTAAAACTTTAAAAGTATAAAAATTAAAATAATATAATGTTTTTATTGTTTAAATAATTTTGAATTCCATTGCATTTTCAACGGTGAGATAAATTTAATATTTGAATATCTTAATTCACCAAAATAAAAACAATGGACTCAATTATACAAAATAAACTTTAGGGGATGACTATGATAAATTCCAATCTCAAACTTCAATGTTGGGTCAAGTATATAACTCTAGAGTGTAACGGGCAAACTTCTTGATAGAGTGTATTGCATTCACTTTTCTTTAATTAACATGTTTATATACTCAAATTATATAAATCATATGAAATTATATTGTGGTAATAAAGACAATTAAAAAAATTTCAAAATTTAAATTCACTTGAGTATTAATGAAGAATTTCTCCCTCTAAGACTTTAAAATTCTAAAAATTAAAATAATCAATGTTTTTAACTTTTGAAGAATTTTGAATTCCATTGCATTTTCAACGATGAGATAAACCTAATATTTGGATATGTTATTTAACCAAAATAAAAGCATTGGACTCAATTGTATAAAATACACTTTAGTGGATAACTATTATAAATTGCAATATGAAGTTTCAATATTGGATCAAACATATAACTCTAGAGCGTAATGGGCTTACTTCGTATTAGTGTCCATTGCATTCCCTTTTATTTGATTAACATGTTTGTATACGAAAATTATATAAAACATGCCAAATTGCACTATGGTAATGGAAATAATTAAAAAAATAACAAAATTTAAATTCACTTGAGTATTAACGAAAAATTTTCCCCCCTAAAACTTTCAAATTATAAAAATTAAAATAATGCAATGTTTTTATCTTTTAAGTAATTTTGAATTCCATTGCATTTTCAACTGTGAGATAAATTTAATATTGGGTCCAACATATATCTCTAAAGAGTAATGGGCTAACTTTTTATTAGTGTCCATTGCATTTACTTTTGTTTAATTAGCATATTTGTATACTAAAATTATATAAATCATGTCAAATTGCATTGTGGAAATAGAAACAATTACAAAAATTACAAAATTTAAATTCACTTAAGTAATAACGAAGAATTTCTCCATGTAACACTTTAAAATTATAAAAATTAAAATAATGAAATATTTTTATTTTTTAAATAATTTGAATTCCTTTGCATTTTCAACGATGAGATAAATTTAATATTTAAATATGTTAATACATCAAAATAAAAGCAATTGACTCAATTGTGAGATACCCCATTATGGAGATAAGGACAATTAAAAGAACTACAAAATTTGAATTCACTTGAGTAATAACAAAGAATTTCTCCTTGTAAGACTTTAAAATTCTAACAATTAAAATAATGCAATGTTTTTATTTTTTTTAAATAATTTTTAAAGCTATTTCATTTTCAATTGTGAGATAAATATAATATTTGGATATGTTAATTCACCAAAATAAAAGCAATGGACTCAATTCTATAAAATACATTTTAGTATATGACTATTATAAATTTTCATCCCAAGTTTCAATGTTGGGTCAAGCATATAACTCTACAGCATAAAGGACTAACTTCTTATTAGAGTCTATTGTATTCACTTTTATTTAATTAACATGTTTGAATAGTAAAATTATATAAATCATGTGAAATTACATTGTGGTAATAAAGACAATTAAAAAATTTCAAAATTTTAATTCACTTGATTATTAACGAAGAATTTCTCCCTCTAAGATTTTAAAATTCTAAAAATTAAAATAATGCAATGTTTTTACTTTTTAAATAATTTTTAAAGCAATTGCATTTTCAATTGTGAGATTAACCTAATATTTGAATATATTAATTCACTAAAACAAAAGCAATGGACTCATTTTTATAAAATATACTTTAGTGGATGACAATTATAAATTCCCATCCCAAACTTCAATGTTGGGTCAAGTATATAACTCTACAGCGTAGTGGGCTAACTTCTTATTAAAGTTCATTGTATTTGCTTTTATTTAATTAACATGTTTGAATAGTAAAATTATATAAATCGTGTGAAATTACATTGTGGTAATAGAGACAATTAAAAAAATTTCAAAATTTAAATTTACTTGATTATTAACCAAGAATTTCTCCCTCTAAGATTTTAAAATTCTAAAAATTAAAATAATGCAATATTTTTACTTTTTTAAGAATTTTGAATTCCATTACATTTTCAACGATGAGATAAACCTAATATTTGAATATACTATTTCACTAAAATAAAAGTAATGGACTAAATTGTATAAAATACACTTTAGTGGATAACTATTATAAATTCTCATCCCAAGCTTTAATGTTAGGTCAAGCATATAACTTTAGAGCGTAATGGGCTAACTTGTTATTAGAGTTAATTGCATTCCTTTTTATTTGATTAACATGTTTGTATACTAAAACTATATGAATTGTGCCAAATTGCTTTGTAGTAATGGAGACGATTAAAAAAATAATAAAATTTAAATTCACTTGAGTATTAACGAAGAATTTCTCGCTCTAAAACTTTAAAATTATAAAAATTAATATACTGCAATGTTTTTATTTTTTAAGTAATTTTGAATTCCATTGCATTTTCAATTGTGAGATAAATTTAATATTTGAATATGTTAATTTACCAAAATAAAAGCAATGGACTAAAATGTATAAACTAAATTTTAGGGGATGACTATTATAAATTGCAATCTCAAACTTCAATGTTGGGTCTAGTATATAGTTTTAGAGCGTAGTGGACTAACTTTTTATTAGATTCCATTTGTGTTCACTTTTTTTTAATTAACTTTTTTGTATACTAAAATTATATAAATCATGTCAAATTGCATTGTATAAATGGGGACAATTAAAAAAATTACAAAATTTAAATTCACTTGAGTAATAACGAAGAATTTCTCCCCGTTACACTTTAAAATTCTAAGAAATAAAATAATGAAATGTTTTTATTTCTTAAATAATTTTGAATTCTAATGCATTCTCAACAATAAGATAAATTTAATATTTAAATATATTAATTCACCAAAATAAAAGTAATAGACTAAATTCTATAAAATAAAATTTAGGGGATGACTAGGATGAATTCTAATCCCAAGCTTCAATGTTGGGTCGAGTATATAGCTTAAGAGCGTAATGGGTTAATTTCTTATTAGAGTCCATGGCATTCGCTTTTCTTTAATTAACATGTTTGTATACTAAAATTATATAAATCATGTGAAATTACATTGTGGTAAGAGAGACAATTAAAAAAATTTCAAAATTTAAATTCACTTGATTATTATAAATTACAATCTCAAGTTTCAATGTTGGGTCCAGCATATAACTCTAGAGCATAATGGGTTAACTTCGTATTAGAGTCCATTGCATTCCTTTTTATTTTAACATGTTTGTATACAAAAATTATATAAATTGTGCCAAATTGCATTGTGGTAATGGAGACAATGAAAAAAATCTCAAAAATTTAAATTAACTTGATTATTAATGAAGAATTTCTCCCTCTAAGACTTTAAAATTTTAAAAATTACAATAATGCATTGTTTTTACTTTTTAAAGAATTTTGAATTTCATTGCATTTTCAACGGTGAGATAAATTTAACGTTTGAATATGTTAATTTACCAAAATAAGAGCAATGGACTAAAATGTATAAAACAAACTTTAGGAGATGACTATTATAAATTGCAATCTCATACTTCAATATTTGGTCCAACATATAACTATAGAGCGTAGTGGACTAACTTCTTATTAGAGTCAATTGTTGTCGTTTTTGTTTAATTAACCTAATTGTATACTAAAATTATATAAATGATGTCAAATTGCATTGTGTAAATGGAGACAATTAAAATAATTATAAAATTTAAATTCACTTGAGCAATAACAAAGAATTTCTCCCTTTAAGACTTTAAAATTCTAACAATTAAAATAATTCAATGTTTTTATTTTTTAAATAATTTTGAAAGCAGTTGCATTTTCAAAGGTGAGATAAACCTAATATTTGGATATTTTAATTCACCAAAATAAATGCTATGGACTCAATTCTATAAAATAAACATTAATGGATGACAATTATAAATTGCAATAAGAAGGTTTAATGTTGGGTCAAACATATAGCTCTAAAGCGTAATGAACTAACTTCTTATTAGTGTCTATTATATTTGTTTTTATTTAATTAACATATTTGTATACTAAAATTATATAAATCATGTCAAATTATATTGTTGAAATAGGGACAATTAAAAAATTACAATATTTAAATTCAATTGAGTAATAATAAAGAATTTCTTCCTGTAAGATTTTAAAATTATTAGAATCCATTACATTCGCTTTTCTTTAATTAGCATGTTTGTATACAAAAATTTTAGAAATCATGTCAAATTGCATTATGGAAATGGAGAAGATTAAAAAAAATTACAAAATTTACATTCACTTGAGTTTTAGCGAACAATTTCCCCTTATAAGACTTTAAAATTTTAAAAATTAAAATAATGCAATATTTTTATTTTTTAAATAATTTTTAATTCCATTTCATTTTGAGTGGTGAGGTAAACCTAATATTTGTCTATGTTAATTTGCCAAAATAAAACCAATGGACTCAATTGTATAAAATAAACTTTAGTGGATGACTGTTATAAATTTTTTTGCCCTTTGTTGGCATGAGATGCATATTGCTTAATTTGTTGCACAATTTGTTTTCATACCTTCTTTTGCAACTTTTTTATTATTTCAGCCTTGTATTCACCATCTAAGTTAGCATACTCATCAATAGGTAAAGGCATCGAATCCAAAGAATTCAAAGAATTAAAACCATACACAACTTCAAATGGAGAGGAACTAGTAGTAAAATGAATACTTATATTATATACAAACTCTACATGTAACAAATAAACTTCCCATGTTTTTGATTTCATGCAAATAATAGTGTGCAGCAAAGTACCTTGATTTGCCCATCTCTTTATGGATGACAGTAGTTGAGAACAATACTTTAGTACCTAACCTACCCTACAATGTCTTCTAGTTTAAAATAATACTTCAAGGCATGCCATGCAAATGTACTATCCCTCTGAAGAACAATTTTGCCATATTGCTTACATTATTAGTTTTATAACATAGGATGAAATGTGTCATTTGTTAAAACCTATCAACAACAATAAATACAGAATCTTTACCCTTTTTTTTATCATGGAAACCTAGACACAAAGTTCATACATAAATCAACTTAGAGTTGGCTAGGTATGGATAAATGAGTGCATAAGGGTGAAAGAAGGCAACACTACCTTTGGCTTAAAGAGTTTGTCATCCATATTGACCATGAATTCTTGAAGCACTTGAAGGGATAAGGAAAGTTGAACAAAAGACATGCCAAGTGGATTGAATTCATTAAGACCTTTCCTTACATCATCAAATATAAATAAGGTAAATAAAATGTGGTAGTTGATGTATTATCTCACAAGTATACCCTTATCTCTACACTTACTGTAAGATTATTAAGATTTGAATATATTAAAGATTTATATATGAAAGATCCTGATTGTACTAATGTGTATGGAGCATATGAGAAGTTAGCCCCTAAGAAGTTTTATAGGCATGAGCATTTATGTGTACTTATGAGTTCTTTGAGGGAGTTGGTTATGAAAGAAGCTCATAGGGGTAGTCTAATGGGTTATTTCTGAGTTAGGCAAACCCTAGATGTCCTAGCTGAACATTTCTTTTGGCCATACATGAAATGAGATGTTAAGAGAGTATGTCCAAAATGCTTAACATGTAAACAAACTAAATCTAGAGTTTTACCCTATGACTTGTATACCTCTTTACTCATACCTAGTCATCCTTAGGTTGATTTATCTATGGACTCTGTATTAAGATTGCTGTGATCAAAAGGGGTAAGGATTTTGCATTTGTTGTTGTTGATAAATTTTCAAAGATGACACATTTCATCTCATGCCATAAAATGTAAACAATATGATTGACTTATTCTTTAAAGAAGTAGTACATTTACATAGCACGCCATAGAGCATTATTCAAATTGGGATACAAAGTTCTTAATCTACTTTTGGAAGACTTTGTAAGGTAAGTTAGGTACTAAGCTATTGTTTTCAACTACCTGTCATCCATAAATTGATGGGCAAATTGAGGTGGTTAATTGAACCCTTTCTACTCTTTTGCATGCTATTATTTGAATGAATTTGAAAACAGAGGAAGATTGTTTATTGCATGTCAAGTTTACATATAATGGGGGTGTTCATTATACTATTAGTTACTCTCCATTTGAAATTATATATGGTTTTAATCCTTTGACTCCTATGGATTTGGTGCCTATACTTATCAATGAATATGCTAACTTAGATGATGAACGCAAGGTTGACATGGTGGAGAAATTGCATGAGAAGGTGTAGCAATAAATTGTAAAACAAACTGAGTAATATACATCTTATGTCAACAAAAGATGAAAAAAAATGGTGTTTGAACTTGGTGATTGGGTTTGGGTGCATATGCACAAAGAATAGTTCCCAGCTCAGAGATATTTAAAGCTATAACCTAGAGAAGATGGTCCATTTCAAGTAGTATAATTAATTAATGACAATGCCTATAAGTTGGACTTTCCTAGTGAGTATAATATGAGTCAATATTTATTATTTTTAATCTTTCTCCTATTGATGTAGGTGATGATTCAAGGACAAATCCTTTTAAGGAGAGGTGGCAAGTAGCCCTCATAAGAAACTTATAGGCACTCACAATCTATTCTCTCTAAACAAATAATCCTTTTGCCTATAAAATTTCTCAAAAAACATTTTTTCACAAGTTACGTAAACATTAGGAAAATCAGGATCATTAGCATATAAGTTTTTAATGTACTTAAATCCCAATAATTTTGCATTCAAAATTTAAATAAGGGCATACTTTCGTAGTAATGCATCAACCATTACATTCTCTTTCCTTTATTTATACTTAACGATGTTAGGAAACATCTTGATGAATTTGACCTACTTGACATGTATTTTGTTCAACTTCCCTTGACCCTTCAAATGTTTCAAGGATTCATGGTCAAAGGTATGGATGGCAAACTCCTTAAGCCAAAGGTAATGTTGCCATGTCTCTAAAACCCATAGCAATGCATACATATCCTTATCATATGTGGGATAATTAAGGGCTACTTCATTTAGCTTTTCACTATGGCAAGCAATTGGTCACCTTTTTTGCATTAAAATAGCTCCAATGTGAATACTTGAGCATCACACTCAATCTCAAAAGTTTTAGCAATGTTAGGTAAGACAAGCCAGGGTGCATAACTTAATTTTTTTTTTAATCAAATTAAAAGCCTTGTCTTGATCACTACCTCATAAAAATCCCATGTTCTTTTTAGCAACCTTAATTACGGGTGTAGTAATGGCGCTAAAGTCTCTAGTAAAGTGTCTATAAAAACCAGCTAGACCATAAAAACTTCGCACATCACTAACTAACTTAGGTGTTGGCTAGTCACAAATTGCCATAACCTTTTCCTCAACAACCTTAATCCCCCTAGCACTCACAATATAGCCAAGAAATATGACCTAATCAATGCAAAAGTAACATTTGTTATAGTTAGCATAAAATTTCTCACAACATAAGACACTTAGAATATAACTTCAATGATCAAGATGCTTAATTAAGTTATGGCTATTAATAAGATACATGATGGAGTTGATGTATGGAGGGCTTATAAGGATCAATTGAGCATTCATAATAGGTCAATGAAATATTTAAGGGTTAAAAAGATGAAAGAGGCATTAAATGTGTTGATTGAGGATATTTAAGCCAACCAAGTAACAAATGATGTGAATTTGAGGTTGAAAGAGGATTAAAGCTTTATTAATATGATTAAAGTGTTTAAGGGGCCATGGTTAAATAATAAAATGCACTCCTAAGTAAGAGGTTGTTATAAAGTAAGAGTTTGTTATAAAATAAGAGTTTACAATAAAATAAGAGTGTTCTTATATTTTAGTCGTATATCATTGCCTTTATTTTTAGGGTTAAGGTTGTTACTTCAGTCTTTAAATAGACTTAATTTCATTGTTAAAAGATGTAGATCATTGATGAAAAAAAGTAAGAATTTTCTTTTCTAGTTCTTCATTGAACTTTGCAAACTTATCATAATTATTGTCTTATGGCATTTCAACCAAATTTATTACTCCCAAATCCCTTCTTTAGGAAGTGTGACATCCATATTCTTCTTTATACCTTTGATTCATGTCCCTCTGAACATCAAGTCTAGGTTTATAACTTAGGTTTGTTTTCCTTGAACATTAGGTCTAAGTTTATAACTTAATTTTGTGTTCCTTTGACTATTGGGTCTAAGTTTATACCTTAGATTTATGTTCCTTCGAACATTGGTTTTGAATTCTTTATTTTGCTTGTGGTTTTCATTATGCTTTTTGGGGTTCACATCAACTTCAATGGATTTAAACTTCCAAAGATGTAATTAGTTGCTTTTCCTAATGAATATGATTATTGTTGACAAAAATGTTAATTTCATTATTATTTTGTGTGATTGACTTGTTGTAACAAAAAGAGAAGCATTGTTAACAACAAATGAAGTGATAGTGTTACATTTTAAGCAATGAATCATTCAAACCATGCAATAATATTTAATAAAGATTAATGACTCCTATGTTTGATGCATTCATGAAAGGAATATTGATATACTTATTGCATTAATGAGAACATTAGAGATGATGGGTGGAAGGCTTTAAAGAATGCAAGAGTTCTGTTGCACATTCCAAAAGGCTCAATAACACGAGCTAGAGCCAAAAAGATGAAAGAAGCACTAAATGGGCTGATTGAGGACATTTAGGCCAACCCAACTACAAATGGTGTGAATTCAAGCTTGGAAGAGAGTCAATGCCTTATTAATATGATTGGAATACTTAATTGGTTAGGACTAAGTAATAGCATTCACTCTTAAATAGGAGTTTATCCAAAATAAATGATTGTATAAAAGTGAAAGTTTTCTATGTAAGAATTTTTCTTATATAGGAATTCCTCCTAAATAAGGATTTGTCCTAAATGGGCTGATTGAGGACATTAAGGCCAACTCAACTACAAATGGTGCAAATTCAAGTTTAAAAGAGAGTCAATGCCTTATTAATATGATTGGAATACTTAATGAGTTAAGACTAAGTAATAGCATTCACTCCTAAATAGGACTTTATCCAAAATAAATGATTGTTTAAAAGTGAAAGTTTTCTATATAAGAATTTTTTCTTATATAAGAATTCCTCCTAAATAAAGATTTGTCCTAAATAGAAATTTATGGCTCTTTAGGATTTCCATCTTAACCTATAAATAGGCACCTCCTTGTAAGCTTTAAAACATTAGACAACTTTGAGAGAAATAGAAAACAAGGGTTTTCTCCTTCGGTTCTTTCGAGAATCTTTCGAGAAATAGAGAACTTATCAAGAGGTACCTCTTCTTGTGGCGTTTAACTCGACTTATCACTCCAATTCCTTTCATTTTTGGAGTGTGACATCAATATCCTTCTTAAATACCCTAGGTTCATATTACTTTGAATGTTGGGTCTAGGGTTTATGTTATTATAATCTAATTTAGCTTTCTTGGACATTCTTTGATTCCTTGAGTGCATTAGGTCCCTAAGCCATGTCTTTTTGGGTTTTCTGCATCACGCGTTAAATATAATATTTGGTGTAGACACAAAAGTTTATTTCATGATCATTTTGTGTGAATAATTCTATGCAACAAATGGAGAAGTCTTGTTAGAAATAAATAAAGTGATGGTGTCATCTTTCAGCACTATTCTTGCCTCTTTGGCTAAGTGTATTAGGAAAGGTGGTGACTTTAGGTGGAATGAGGCTGCCCAAAAGTGTTTTGAGTGGATTAAGGAGAAGTTGTGTTCAACACCTATCTTAGCTCTTCCCAAATTTTTAAAGATTTTAAAGTGGAGTTTGATGCTTCAGGAGTGGGAATTGGAGCTGTTCTTATTCAAGATAAATGTCCCACAACATATTTTAGTGAGTAGTTCTATGCACTAATTTGAGCTTTAGTGACTTGGCAGCACAACTTGTTGCCCTTGGAGTTTGTTATTTACATACATCATGAATCCTTGAAGCATTTGAAGGGGTAAAGTAAAGCTGAATCGAAGACATGCTAAATGGGTGAGGTTCTAAGAGGCCTTTCCCTATGTCATCAAGTACAAAAAGGGAAATGTAAATGTAGTGGCAGGTGTGCTATCATGGAGGAATGAGAGTATCAAACAGCAAATAAAAAAATGAAATGCAGCCTATGAGAAAGCAGCCAAGAAAGGGGGAAAACAAATTCAATTTCTTCCGGGTGATCTTGCATGTATTTGTCTTTGAAAAGTGATATTTCCAAGCAAAAGGAAGTCCAAGCTTATGCCTTAAGCAGATGGTCCTGTCAAAGTGCTAGTAAAGGTGAGTGACAATGCCTACAAGATTGATTTTACCAGGTGAATATAATGGATCAATCACATTCAATGAAAGGGATTTATTGCCTTACTTAGAGGATAGAGAGTCAGATTTGAGGGAAAATCCTATTCAACCTAGGGAAGATGATGTAATCCATATGGGAGCTGCCCCAGATCTTGTGGTTCATATTTTTGGGCCACTTACTCACTTAAGGGCTAAGAATCTTTGAACAACCCTATAATTGCTTCTTAGGGAGAATACATCATATATGGAGAGTCTAAAAGTCAAAGCAACGGAGTCAAAGCCGACATTGATGATATTATTCACTTGCTTGGAGGATTAGACATGAATAGGCCTATTTGGATTAGAGTGATTGTAAGAGTTTATTTCTAGCTTATTTCTTTTCAATTTAATTAGTTTATTTTAGTTTGGGCTCTTAATTAACAAGGGTGTAAAACTCAGTCCATATGTGTTTATTTCCAATGTCTTAAGTTCTATTTTATAGCCTATTTTGTAGCTAATTTGCTGTAACCTAATTTTCTTATTTTACAACTTCTTAGCTAATTTTTAGCATATTTAAGGAATTGAGGAACACTTTTGATGAGCAAATTTGGAGAATATTATTAAGAGTGCAGCCTGCATTTTACCCTAATTCTTATCTAAGTATTATTTGTTTAGTGGCGAATTAACAATTGATTCTTATCACTCTTCCTTCTTTTATCTAAGGGTGTAGTGAATCTAACTAGCTTCTTCTTGTTTGTGGTAAATTTTTATGAAACAAGGGGCTGCTAGTTTTTTTTTTTCTTTCTTCTAAATTGTACTTCTTTTCATTAAACCATAAACTACCTTAAACAAAACAATCATTACTTTAGAGTTCCCTAAATATCAATACAATTAGGTCTCTAATTCTTGGCATATCATTTCATGTAGATGCATGTCTCTCATTCTTAAGCATATCATTTCATGCTTGTAGCTATGAATCTAATCTTTGGTGTAGACACAAAATTTAATTTCATGATCATTTTGTGTGAATAAATTTTAGCAATGAAAGGAGAAGCTTAGTTAGGAAGAAATTATGTGATAAACTCATCTTTTAGCAAATGAACTATTCAAACCATGTAAGGAAAGCAAATCAAGATGAATGTTTCCTTATTTTGATAAGCTTCAATGAATTTAGACTACCAAAGTTGTTTTGCTGTGCTTATTACTATGAATCAAATGTTTAGTGTAGACAAAAAAATTTAATTTCATGATCTTTTTATGTGAATAACTCTTGGAAACAAAAGGAGAATCCTTGTTAATAAGAAATGAAGTGATGATCTCATCTTTCAGCAAATAAGCCATTCAAAACACATCAAAAAAGCTAATCAAGATCAATTACTCATATGCTTGATGGATTTAGACTATCCATGATGTATTGACATGCTTTTCATTATGAATCTATTGTTTAGTGTAGATACATAATTTAATTTCATGAGTATTTTGAGTTAGTAAATCATGCAAACAAAAGGAGAAGCTTTGCCATCAAGAAATGTAGTGATGGCCTCATCTCCTAGCAAATGGACTATTCAAACCAGGTAAGAAAAGCTAATCAAGATCAATGAATCCTATGTTTGATGGAATTTAATGGACTTAGATTACCAAAAGTGTATTAACATTCTTGCCGTAATGAATATAATTATTAATGTAGGTGTACAAAAGTTAATTTCATGATTATTTTGTATGAATGAGTCATTGGAATAGAATGAGAAACCTTATTAGCAAGAAATAAAGTGGTGGTCTCATTCTTTAAGAAATGAGAACTAAGGGTCTTAGAGCTCTCTGAGTTGCTTCTTCAATTTTTTCTTCAACTCTATTAAGTTGATTTCCTATTGATTGAAGATAAAGATTAGTTAGTTTCCTTGCTCTATAATGGGACTAGTAAAAGGTTCCATTTTATGTGGTAAGGTTATAACCTGATGGTCTTTTATCTTAGCACTTAGGTTAAGTGCAAGTTAGTGAACATTAATAACTCTTTTCTCTTTTCTTGTAACATATTCTTGATATGCTTTTTTAAGGACTATACATTTCTCTGAGGTAAAAAAATATGGGAAAGATTTTTTCTTAAATTTGTGGACCTTTTCCAAATAGGTGAAAATATCTATAGTTCATATGTCGTTAATATATATTTTATAGCATTTATATCATATTTCTCTTTTTTTATTAAAAGTAATAAAAAAAATCATTTTATTTTTATAGTATTCTGAAGAGAGTAAAATATCTCTCTCACCTCTTAATTTACCTTATTGACTACTTTAAGGACATATAGACTCCTAACTTCATCTTTATATCCCATTTTAGATAAAAAGGGGACCTAGGCCTAAAAGTTTGACTGATTGTTTTTAATGGTTCATTAACCACAAAAGTAGAAGTTGAGGGAGAAAAGTCAACTTTATATTGAGGTTGACTGATCTGGTTCTTATTCTTCTAATACCTTACAACTCAATGATTGAAATTGAGGAGGTAGAGAATCTAGGTTTAAACTTTTCTCTTCCCTTTCTGAGGTTTAACCTCACACTTATAGATAGAGCAAATCAAATTCCTACATCACCATCTTGAAATTCAATTATTTTTTCCATTTATCTGTTAACCTGTTTAACAATTTAATTGCTTTTTCTAGTGTTTACTTTTCAAGTAATTTAACTTGATTTCAAGCAATTATTTTAGGAACTAAAATGTTAGATTTTAACCTATTAGTTAGAAAATAATATATTAGTCCCTTTATCCCTATATTTTGCTAGAATTTCCCTAATTCTTGGTATAGTGGTATTTATAAACTTTTAATGTATCATATAAATAAGAATTAGATTTTTCCAAATAGGCATCATATCAAATCTTTTAGTTTTAATATCCAAACATAAAACATACATCAAATTATGATATGTTTCGATTATTTTTAAAAGTATCGAGGTGAGGGAGGCTAAGACATAGTAGTTCCTTTGTTTTAATTTTTATCTTCTTAACTGCCTTTGTATACTCATTTGTTCACTCAAAAGGATTTTTTTTTAAACCTTTCAAACAAAGACTTAGCATCATAAGCTAATTCTCTATAAAATTCTGAAATATAATTCAGGCAACTTAAAAACCTTTGCAATTGTTGTTTTTTTTTTTTATTTCATCAAGAAATTTAAAGGCAAATTTAATTGTTCAATCAATAGGAACAATAGTTCCATTTTCAATTAAGTAACCAAGGAATCTAACCCTAGTTTGGAATAACTTCCTTTTTTTGCTTTATATGGTTAAACCAACTTTTTCAACAACCTTTAAAAAATAGGTTTAAATATTTAAAATGTTGTATTATTATGTTAGAAAATATTAACACTTCATTAATATGAACAATAGTAAATGCTGAATAAACATTAAATCTTTCATTTATGATTTTTTTAAACACAGAGGGTGCATTTTTTAACCCACAAGGCATTACATTCCATTCATAACGTCCAAATGAAACTATAAACGTTGCTTTATATTTATCCTTTTCATGAATCTAGATTTGCCAATAACCAAATTTCATATTAAATTTTTAAAATATTAAAATATTTAGTGTTTTTTTCACCTTTTAGGCCTTAGCTCATATTATTAGGTCTTCTAGAATATGCAATGGACCTCTTGCATCCTTTGAAACCTTCCACCCATCACCTCTAAGGTTCTAATGTGGAAAAGCCCAAAAGATGTGGCTTAGGGACCCAACGCACACAATGAATCAAAGAACAACCAGGAAAGCTAAATCAGAGTTTAATAACACAAACCCTAGACCCAATATTCGAAGGAACACGAAACTAGGGTATTCAAGATGGATATGGATGCCACACTCCAGAAAAGGAAGGAATTGGGAGTGATAAGTCGATTTGAACGCCACAAGAAGAATTACCTCTTGATAAGTTCTTTAGTTCTTAAAAGAACCGAGGGAGAAAAACCCTTACTTTTTATTTCACTCCAACTAGTCTGATTTCCAAAGCTTACAAGGGGTGCCTATTTATAGGCTTAGATAACAATCCTAAAGAGGAAAAATTCCTATTTAGGAGAAATCCCTATTTTAGAGGAATTTTGGACTAATTCTAGCACATATAATAAACTCTTATTTAGGAGTGAATGCTATCACTTAGTCTAACTCATTTGGTAGTCCAATTATATTAATTAGGCCTGGGCTCTCTTTAAAACTTGAATTTGGTTGGCTTGAATGTCCAAAATCAGCCCATTTAGTGCTTCTTTAATCTTTCTGGCCATAGCTTGTGTTATTGGGCATTCTGGAATGTGCAATGGACCTCTTGCATCAATTGAAGCTCTAGCTTGTGTGATTGGGCCTTCTTGAATGTGTGCTGGACTTTTTGCATCCTTTGAAGCCTTCCACCCATCATCTCCACGGTTTTCATCATTCCCCCCCTCCTCAAAAGGATTCGGCCTCGAATCATCACCTACATCAAAAGGGGAAATGTCAGAAACGTTAAATGTTGCCCTCATATTATACTCACTAGGAAGGTCCAACTTATAAGCATTGTCATTAATTCGTGCTAGAACTTGGAAGGGACCATCTCCTCTAGGTTGTAGCTTTGAACGCCTCTGAGTTGGGAATCGTTCCTTGCGTATATGCACCCAAACCCAATCACCAGGTTCAAACACCACCTTCTTTTGTCCCTTATTGACATGGGATGCATATTGCTCAGTTCGTTTTTCAATATGTTGCCGCACCTTCTCATGCAATTTTTTTATCATGTCAGCTTTGCGTTCACCATCAATGTTGGCATACTCATTGACAGGTATAGGTAGCAAATCCAGAGGAGTCAATGGATTAAAACCATATACAATTTCAAATGAAGAGTAGCTAGTAGTACAATGAACACTCCTATTATATGCAAACTCGACATGTGGTAAACAATCTTCCCATGTTTTCAAATTCGTTCGAATAATAGTACGTAAAAGAGTAGAAAGAGTTTGATTAACCACCTCAGTCTACCCATTAGTTTGTGGATGACAAGTAGTTGAAAACAATAACTTAGTACCTCACTTACCCCACAAAGTCTTCTAGAAGTAGCTTAAGAACTTTGTATCTCGGTTTGAAACAATGCTCTGTGGCATGCCATGCAAACACACTACTTCTCTAAAGAACAAGTCAGCCACATTGTTCGCATCATCAGTTTTATGGCATGGGATGAAGTGTGCCATCTTTGAAAATCTATCAACAACAACAAATACAGAATCCCTACCCCGTTTTGTTCGTGGCAATCCCAGTACAAAGTCCATGGATAAATCAACCCAGGGATGGTTAGGTATGGGTAAAGGGGTATACAAGCCATGGGGTAAAACTCTAGATTTAGCCTGTTTGCATGTTATGCATTTCTCACATATCCTCTCAACATCTCGTTTCATGCGTGGCCAAAAGAAGTGTTCATTTAGGACATCTAGGGTTTTCCTAACTCTGAAATGACCCATTAGACCACCCTCATGAGCTTCTCTTACAACCAACTCCCTTAAAGAACTCATAGGCATGCATAAACGATTTTCCCTAAATAAGAAACCCTTATGCCTATAAAACTTCTCAAAGGCTGACTTCTCACATGCTCCATACACGTTAGCAAAGTCCGGATCATTCACATATAAACCTTTAATATGTTCAAATCCTAATAAGTTTGCAGTAAGTGTAGAGATAAGGGCATACCTGCGGGATAATGCATCAGCTACCACATTGTCCTTACCTTGTTTATATTTGATGTTGTAGGGAACGGTCTCGATGAATTCAATCCACTTGGCATGTCTTTTGTTCAACTTTCCCTGTCCCTTTAAGTGCTTCAACGATTCATGGTCAGTATGGATGACAAACTCCTTGGGCCAAAGGTAATGTTGCCATGTCTCCAAAGCCCGTACCAATGCATACATCTCTTTATCATAAGTAGGATAATTAAGGCTTGCTCCACTTAGCTTTTCACTGAAGTAAGCAATTGGGCGCCTTTCTTGCATCAAAACAGCTCTGATGCCAATACCTAAAGCATCACACTCAATCTCGAAAGCTTTTTCAAAGTTAGGTAAAGCAAGTAGGGGTGCAGAACTTAATTTTTCCTTGATGCAATTAAAAGCCTTGTCTTGGTCACTACCCCACCTAAAACTCATGTTCTTTTTGATAAGCTCAGTGAGTGGTGCAGCAATGGTGCTAAAGTCCCTAACAAAGCGTCTATAGAAACTAGTTAGACCATGAAAGCTACGCACATCACTAATTGACTTAGGTGTAGGCCAATCACGAATTGCCTTAACTTTTTCCTCGTCAACCTCAACACCTTTAGAACTCACAACATAGCCAAGAAATGTGATCTGATTAGTACAAAAGGAATATTTCTTTAAGTTAGCATACAATTTTTCAGAACGTAAAACACTTACAATAGAACGTAAATGATCAAGATGCTCTTCTAGGGTTTTACTATAGACCAAAATATCATCAAAATACACAACCACAAATTTACCAATGAATGGACGCAAAACATGATTCATTAGTCACATAAAAGTGCTTGGTGCATTAGTGAGACCAAATGGCATAACAAGCCATTCATACAAACCGTACTTAGTTTTGAAAGTTGTTTTCCACTCATCTCCCTCTCTCATCCTAATCTGATGATATCCACTTTTCAAATCAATCTTAGAAAAGACACAGGAACCATGCAATTCATCCAACATATCATCTAATCTAGGTATGGGGTGACGATACTTTACAGTGATTTTGTTGATTGCTCGACAATCAACACACATCCTCCAAGTCCCATCTTTCCTGGGTACAAGTAGGACAGGAACAGCACATGGACTCATGCTTTCCCTCACATATCCTTTGGAAATAAGCTCCTCAATCTGCCTTTGAAGCTCCTTTGTCTCCTTAGGATTACTCTTATATGCTGGCCGGTTAGGGATGGATGCACCTGGGATGAAATCAATTTGATGCTCAATTCCTCTATTAGGTGGCAATCCACTTGGAATATCGTCAGGGAATACATCTTCAAATTCCTGCAATAGAGCAACAACAACACTAGGCAAAGATGGGTCAAACTTGTTAGTGTTAAAATAAGCCTCCTTGTACAGAAGTATGATCATAAGTTGTTTGGCATAAAATGCTCTTTTGACATCACTCTCTTTTGCATAGAAACTTTCTCTTTTCTTCTCTTTCTCTTGTGTCATCACGTCTTCTCCTCTCTTTTCTCTTTTATCAATCTTTCTTTTCTGTTCACTCTCATTTTTAATCCTTAATTGATCCTTATAAGCTTGTTGAGGCGATAATGGTACAAGAGTGACAGGTTTTTCATTCATTACAAAGGAATATCGGTTCTTGAAGCCATCATGCATGACTCGCCTATCAAATTGCCATGGTCTTCCTAATAGAATATGGCCCACATGCATAGGTACAACATCACATAAAATTTCATCACAGTACCTTCCGATAGAAAATGATATGAGCACTTACTTATTTACCTTGACTTCACCACTTTTATTCAACCATTGAAGCTTATATGGCCTAGGATGCTTTATAGTAGGTAAATCCAACTTCTCAACCATAGTCGTGCTGGCAACATTAGTGCAACTCCCACCATCAATAATCATACTACATACCTTATCTTTGATGAGACACCTCGTCTGAAAGATGTTATCTCGTTGCACCTCATTTTCTTCCTTTACTTGCACATTCAATGCTCGCCTTGTAACAAGAGCTACTCCATTAACTGGATACTCCTCTCCATCACTTTCACCCTCTAATGATGGCATAGAATCATCATTTGATTCACTTTCAGTTTCAACTTCACCATTACTTCTCAAGATCATTGCACGCTTATTTGGACATTGAGATGCAATGTGACCCCTGCCCAAACACTTAAAACATTTAACATCTCTATTTCTACTTGGTTGGGGGTCAGAATTACCTGCCTCCTTGCTAGAACCCACATTCTTGTACTTGGATAGCTTGGCTTTGGACTTGTAGTTGGTCATCTCGTCCCTTTTATTCCAATTTGGCTTCCAAGATGAGGTAGATCCTGAGTTCTGCCCAAACCGTGTGGAACCCTTTCGTTTAAGTTGCCTTTCAACTTTCATGCCCATGTGTACTATGTCTTCTAATTCCACATAGTGTTGCAATTCAACCACGTTTGCTATGTCCCTATTTAGCCCTTGCAGAAATCGAGCCATGGTTGCTTCTCTATCTTTTTCTACATTCGCCCGAATCATGGTAATCTCCATCTCCTTGTGGTAATCCTCCACACTTTTGGTGCCCTGAGTGAGCCCTTGCAGCCTTTGGTACAGCTCCTTGTAATAGTGATTAGGGACAAACCTCCTCCTCATGATAGCCTTCATCTCCTCCCATGTATCAATAGGCCGCTCACGATTCCTTCTCCTAGTCAAAACAAGTTGATCCCACCAAAT
>JAHLGP010015729.1:0-26434 GCA_020141445.1 Bruguiera sexangula | reverse complement strand
AGTAGTTGATCAAGAAAAGTGAATAGCATTAATAAATGAGAGAGCATAAAGAATTAGAGGAAGGATCTATTGGTTATGAGAGATGGGCGGAAAATGGGTTGTTGGTGTGGGAGACAGAAGGGGAGAATAGTAAGGTTTTGGGTAATAGTGAGATTTTACGTTTTCTTTTGTTTTTTCTTTAATAAAAAAATGAACTAAATTAGGGATTTTGATAGTGTTTTGAACTTCAACATTTTATTTTCTAAAATTATGGAGCAATTTGAGTTTTTCTTTCATTTTTATCAATATATATACACACACACACACACACATATATATGACTCCATTTCCATAGATGATTGTTTACATTACTCATATAGGATAGAACGTGGGTCGCATCACTCTTAACCATCACCTTATCAGTTGTCAACAGATTACTATTTACTAACAAACTCGACGTTTCTTGAATAGTCCACAATTTCACATAGTTTAAATCAACCATACCAATAGATTTGAGCAATATGAAATATCAATTTGACCAACATTTCATGGCTCCTAGATTGGTTATGACCTCTCTCATTTTTGTTTCATTTATTCAACCAAATTCTAATTCTTAGTTTATATGTCAATCAAAATCAAACTAAACATCTATTTGCTTAAGTAAAATCCTACCTCTATGGATAAAACAAGGTAGAAATATTGTACTAATCTATCAGTAACTAGAATTGTGTGTATATAAAATAGAAAACATTAAAAAAAAAATTCTATTTCATTTTTATTTTTATTTTTATGTTCTTGGTAATCCAACAGAAGCAATTCCTATACCTACTTAGTGTACATCATAATGTCATTGAGTTTTGTGCTATAACATTTGTCCAACATTATGTTACTCTTCTAAGTTGTATTCATTACAAATTGTTACACCTACTAAAAATGTTAAATTACTTTTATGTTGTATAAGTAATCTGTAGTGAAAGTGATAAGAATTGTGAAGATGATGGGTGGAAGGCTTCAATGGATGCAAGGGGTACATTGCACATTCTAAAAGGCTCAATATCACGAGCTAGAGTTTCAATCAATGCAAGAGGTCCATTGCACATTCCAGAAGGCCTACTAACACGAGTTAGAGCCAGAAAGATGAAAAAAGCACTAAATGGGCTGATTAAGAACATTCAGCCCAACCAAACTTCAAATGGTGTGAATTCAAACTTAAAAGAGAGTCCATGCCTTATTAATATCATTAGAGTAATTAAGAGTTCAGATTAAGTAATAGCAGTCACTCCAAATTAGGAGTTTATTTTCTGTGTAAGAATTTGTCCCTAGATAGGAATTCCTCTTAAATAAGGAATTGTCCTAATTAGAAATTTGTGCCTTTTTAGAATTGCTATCTTAGCCTATACATAGGCACCATATGTAAACTCCGAAAGATCAAACAATTCATCAGACAACTTTGAGTGAAGTAGAAAGCAAGGGTTTTCTCCTTCGGTTCTTTTGAGAACTAAAGAACTTAACAAGAGGTATTTCTTCTTGTAACGTTCAAATTGACTTATCACTCCCAATTCCTTTCTTTTCTGGAGTGTGGCATCGATATCCTTCTTGAATACCCTAAGTTTGTCCTCCTTCAAATGTTGGGTCTAAGGTTTGTGTTATTAAACTCTAATTTAGCTTTCCTAGTTGTTCTTTGATTCCTTGTGTGTGCTGGGTCCCTAAGCCACATCTTTTTAGGGTTTTTCACATCAGTTAGTATCAGAGCCTAGCTTTAAACCAAAGCTAAAAGGGGAAATCCAAGTGGTAAAAGACAAGAGTGAAAGTTCATATAAAGAAAAAGTCATAAAGAGTGTAAACACAAGGGAGTGTGACACCTTCTTTGAGTGAAACACATGAGGGAGTGTTCTGTGAGGTACGTATCCTAATTATTTTGTGTAGAAGTAATACTATGACATCCAAAGGCAAAGGTGCAACTCAGGAGGGAGCTGGTGATGTGTCCTTCGTGATCAAAGCTATGTAGCAATAATTTGAGTGCATAAATACCAGATTTGATGATATGAGAGAGTGGATGAAGGAGTAAGCCAATATAATAACAGAGTTACAAAAGAGGCGTGGGGAATATGAGGCTCTGAAAGCAAGCAAGCAGTTGAGATGTGCCTATGACCATGAAAATGATGATTTTGTACCATCATCAAAGGGTAAAAGTGATAGAGAGGATTATCCGGTTAATGGAGTAGCTCTCACCACAAGGCAAGCATTAAATATACAGGTGAAGGAAGAAAATGAGGTGCAAATTATACTACTACCATCTAATTTTCGATCATTCCATCTAAAAATCCATTTTACAATACTATTACCATCGTATTGTATAAAATTGTACTCAAATTGTTCCTCTAGTAAGAGATCAATCATAGTAAGTTTAGAATAATATAATTTTGTAGGGATCTTATTAAAAGTCATTTTGTTAACTTCTATTCCATCCTTCTGACAAGAAGGTGATGAATCCTTTTGAGCTAGGTTTTGTTTTAATAAGAACATTTCTTGAATTTTATCCATATAATCCTTAACTTTTGATTCTTCTTTTGTAATACAAAAGCATCTTTTAACTTTTTGATTATTTCATTAATTAATTCTATTTTTTCAAGATTTTTACTTAACATGTTATAATCTATTTCTTATAAGGACATGGGTTTAAATAAAACCCCTTTTTTTTTCATTTTTAGTTTAACTAAAGGTTTTTTGAGCTTCTTGAACTATTTCTTCTATCTTTTCTTTAATTCTATTAACTTGATTTCCTATTGACTGAAGATAAAGATTAATATAGTTTTCTTATATAACAGCACTAAAAGAAGGTTATGCTTTATATGGTGAAGTTATAACTTCACGGTCTTCTATTTTAGCACTTAAGTTTAGTATAGGTGGGTGAATACTATTCACCATATTTCCTTTTCTTATGACATATTCTTGATATACTCTTTCAAGGACCATACATTACTCGAGGGAAAAAAAAAATTTAGAAAATGTTTTTTCTTAAATTTGTTGACTTTTTCCAAATAAGTAAACATATCTAATCTTTCATACTATTAGTATATATCTTATGACATTCATGTCATACTTCTCATTATTTTTTATTAAAGATCATAAAAAATTATTTTCGTTTTATATTATTTTCAAGGGAGTAAAATAATTCTCTCACATTTTCATCTACCTTATTAATAGTTTCAAAAATATAAAGACTTTTATCTTCATCCTAATATCCCACATTAAAGGAGGAAGAGATTAACTATTCACCCATATGCACTAAAATTAAGTGTTAAAATAAAAGACTGTGAAGTTGTAGTTCACTATATAAAGCAGAGCCTTCTACTAGTGTTGTTATGAAGTAAGAAAATTATACTAATTTTTATATTTAGTTAATAGGAAATCAACTTAATAGAATTGAAGAAAAGATAGAAAAAGTAGCTAAAAAAGCTCTGAAACCTCTAGTTAAGCCAAAAACAAAAAAGGTTTTATTTAAACTAATGTTTTTAGAAGAATTACAACATATTAGGATAAATTCTTGAAAAAATAAAATAAGTCGATGAAATAATCAAAAGGTTAAAAAAACCTTGGATTAAAAGAAAAGGATATTTCTATATTAGAAAAAAGGAACAAATTACAAAAGAAGAATTAGAAATTGAAGATTATGTAGACAAAATTCAAAAAATATTCTTATGAAAAAAAAAACCAGTTCAAAAGGACTATCACTTTTTTAGAAGAAGGAAGGAATGGACGTTAACAAAATGATTTCTAATAAAATCCCTACAAAATTATATTATCTTAAGTACAATTATGTACAATATGATAGTAGCAGTATCATAGAATGAAATTTAGATGGAATGACAGAAAATTAGATTCTTATTCTACTCTATTATATGATGATATTTGTTACTACTGTAAAATGTAAATGAGGTAATTCTAACTCCCAAATAGTAAGATCTATAATAAATGAGTTTACTAGACAAGTTAAAAGCTAGTGAGATTTTTATTTATCAATAGAAGTTAAATTTTAAATATTTAATACTATAAAAATAAAGTAAGAGATGCACTTTGCTAATAGTGTTAATACACTAATTTACATGATTACCAACCATTTTATTGGTATAGCTACCTTATTGGTAGATAAGACTTATGATATGAGCAACTTATTAATTTAAGATGTTTGAATCTATCTCACCTTAGGTGGTACAAAGATGTCTTCTTTTCTAAAATTTTTACTAGGGATGATAGCTAAAGTAAAAAATAGGTTAAAATCCTATTATAGTAGAGTTATTAATTATTTTAGTTATACCTATAGAGAATTAGTTGTTAAGGTGGTAGCTAAAGGAGTTAAACTTTCCAATGAAATAATACTACATAGGTAGTTAAGAAAATAAGAAAATTCAAGGTGAAAAACTCCTAAGAGACTTCTATAAATAAATGGGTTATCCACCTATGAAATATCTTAAAAAATTCAGAATGAAGGGTTATAAACTCATACCCCAAAAGAAATTCTTTTATGAAAAGAAAAAATTAAAAGAAAAAAGGCCTACTCCATAGAAAAGGAAAAAAAAATAGTTATTTGTTATAAATGCAAAAGAAAATAGAGCATTATTCTAATAAATGTAAAATGAAACAAAAAATTCAAGAGTTATCTATAAATGATGACATTAAAAGGGGATTAATGAATATCTTCTTATCAGAAGATGAATTTGAAGAATTAGACTTAAAGTAGATCTTCTTAAGGAGGAAACCACCTTTGAGGATGAGTTTGGTAGTCGTTGTAACAATCAGTGCAACTATTATCAAGTTTTATGCAAAAGTAATGGCTTATTAATGCTTACAAAGGAAGATACTCTAATATTGGATCTTATTGATAAGATTATAAATCCAAAAGAAAAAAGAAAATAGTTAGAAAAATATCTTCATTTGTCTCAAAATGAGATTAAGGTCAAAGAATCAAAAGAAGATTATAGTTTAAAAATTGTTATTTAGAGAATTAGAAATGACCATTTTAGTTTAAAAATTATAAAAGCAATAATAGAACTTTCTATTAGAGAGCTTAAAGTTAAAATTAATCAATTAAAAACTGAGATAAAAGGATTAAAAAAAAGGTATCAATATTAGAAAAGGACAAAGATCTTCCTTATCTTCCTGATATACAAAGAAAGTTAGAAAGAATAGTCTGCACAGAGATTCCTATAGCTTTTTGAAAGAGGAAAAAGCATATGGTAGAATTACCATATGATGTGACTTTTAATGAAAGTCAAATTCTTACTAAGTCCTAACTCATAGATATGGGGTCAAAACATTTAGAGATTTGTAAAAAGGAAATAAATGATCTTTTAAAGAAAGGGCTTATTAGAAAAAGTAACAACCCATAAAGTTGCCTAACATTTTATGTTGAAAATATTAACTATAAGTTTTTAAATAAGACCTTAAGATGGATTAGGTATCCTAAACCTAATAAAAAATATTTGCTTAATAGGTTTTAAGAAATCCAAGTATTTTTAAAAATTTGATATGAAATTTGGTTATTTGCAAATCTAAATTCATGAAAAAGATAAGTATAAAACAATATTTATAGTAGCATTTAGGCACTAGAAATGGAATGTAATGCCCTTTTGGGTTAAAAAAAGCACCTTTTGAATTTCAAAAGATTATGAATGAAATATTGAATACTTATACAGTATTTACTATTGTCTATATTTATGATGTGTTAGTATTTTCTAACACAATAAAACAACATTTTAAACATTTAATCCTATTTTTAAAGGTTATTGAAAAAGCTAGATTAGTCATATCAATTAAAAAGATGAAATCATTCCAAACCAGGGTCAAATTCCTTGGTCACTTCAAGTTTGCCTCTAAATTTCCTAATAAAATTAGAGGAAAAACAACAATTGCAAAGGTTTTTAGGATGTTTGAATTATATTTCAAAATTTTATAAAGAATTAGTTTATGATACTAAGCCTTTATTTGAAAAATTAAAGAAAAATCCCCCCAAATGGACAAATGAGTATACTAAGGTAGTTAAAAAGATAAAATTGAAGACAAAATAATTGTCATGCTCAACTCTTACTCATCCTAATGCCTTTAAAATAGTTAAAATTGATATATCAAATAAGAGTTATGAAGGAATCCTCAAATAAAGGATAAACTCAAAAGAACAACTCGTTTGCTTCACTTCAGGAGTATGGAAAAGAGTTAGAGTCAATTACTATACTATTAAAAAGGAAATCTTACTATTATGCAATGTATTCAAAAATTTGAAAGTAATCTGTTAAATCAGGAATTCATTTTAAGAATTGACTGTAAGTTAGTAAAAGATGTCTCTACTAAAGATATTAAAAATATTGCCTCAAAACAAATTTTTGCTAGATAGCAAGGAATATTTTTTGTATTTGATATTGATATTAAGTTTATTAAAAGAAAGTCTAACACATTGCCAAATTTCTTAGCTCATGAATTTTTGTAGGAAACTAAAAGATGAGTAAAAGGCCTTTTATATAAAGGCCCTAGTTTCCAACAAAGTCAATTAATTCACTAGCTAAAGGTGTAAAAGAAAAGGAAGTTAATAAACTTTGTGATGATACTTATGAGCAAGCTTTGGATAAATCTATTACATATCTTTTAATCCCTAAGCACATATTTTTTTATATGTTGTTGAAAATAATTATACTTAGTTTGATCATAATAAGGTCACATAATTTTATCTTAAAGATGATATGTATCCTTATAATAATATAAAGGATTATTTGTATTATCAGCAGATATACTTCATGAAATAGGCTCGATGGTGATTGAACCCATAGAGAGAGGATTTGGAAAAGGATTCGGTTATGGTTTTAAAGATTGGGCCTATGCCGAATTCAAGATAAAGAAAATTCTTTATCCAGAGAATTGGTAGGTGGATCTCTTTGGCTACTAAGAACTAAAAGAATGATGGAATGTTAAAATCTATAATTACTTAGATTATATTGAAGTACAAGAAAAAGCTTCATTATATGAAAATAGGCAAACAAAATTTAGTTGGTTCATTTAAATACAACTTCCAAATGACCAAAAAAGATTTCCAAATTGGTTTAAAACCTATGTTATATATCTCTATGAGTATGATCTTATGTTACCAAGATAGGAATAGTATTAGAGTTTTAAATTTAGAGGAATATTGTTCTTCTAAATAGTTGAAAGTTTAAACTTGTTAGTGTCTCATTATTGAAACCCCAAGTTGTACTACCTTAGAGGAATATTGTTCTTCTAAATAGGTTAAGATCTGATCGATTGGTTAAAAGTGATGGTTTTTCTAGGAATAGAAATAAAGAAATAGTAATTGGTAAAAATTTAAATAATAATTATTTACAGAATTAAACTCTTCCTTCTTCATTGTCTTCCTCAGTTTATAAATATGGAAGTTTCGTTTCTAAAGTCAATTATGTTATTAAAATTGTTAAAGAACCTTTACCCTTTACTCAAGGTTACAATGATTTTTTTTTGCTATCTTAGAATATTATAGACTCGCATTAGTAAAAATGTAAATTTATCCATATTGGGATGGTGTAAGTAGTATTAAAACCCACTATTAGATTGAGTTTAAATAACTCAATAATTATATATGTTAGAAATAAAAGACATAACTAATTTCATATCTCATTATTAAGAGTAATTGAATCTGCTCTTAGTGATAGGCATATTTAGTTCTTTTATTTTCCTATGCATGCTCTATGTTTAGACATTAAAATTGAGGGATTTGATATGATACCTACTTCTAAAAATTTAATCCTTATTTACAGGATATATTATAACATTATTAACTCTACCGTTCTAGGAATTAAAGATATTTTAGTAAAATATACTAATAAAGGGGAAATCTAATATTATGATTCCTAAAACAATTGCTTGGGATCGGGTTAAATTACTTGAAAAATGGATATTAGAAAAAGTAGTTGAACTTGTTAAACAGGTTAATAAATAAGTGGAAGAAGTATTAAATTCCAAGATGGGGAAGTCAAAATTTGATTTACTTTATCTAGAAGTATGAAATTGTGTGAAACTAAATTTCGAAAAGGAAAAAGAAAAGGTTAAACTTAGATTCTCTACCTCTTCAGTAGATAATCTCTACTACTTGTTGACATAATACCTTGGACACAAAATGGCCTTAAAAAAACATTTTATACACAAAATGGCCTTAGTAATTATTTTGTAGTCATTTTTAGTATTTTAATAAAATTAAAATTTCAAAATATATCTAATTTTCTTTTTTACACTATAAAGTTAAGTATACTTAATTTACATTTTTATTCTTTTTCTTTCTTTTATCCAAATTACTCAATTTTATATATTAAATTTTTTAACCAAAGCAATTTTTTTCTTTTTAAGATTAATGCTTCTAGTATAGTAATACTATTGATTAGTATTTTACTTATGAATTTAATTATAATCAACATACAAAAATGACATACTTTATTTTTAATCAATCATTTTGTTTTAATTTCATTCAATTCCTTTAATATAAGTTTAAAATCTTAAATTAACTAAAATACTAATTATAATAAATAACCAAATCAATTTCAATTTTATTTAATTGTTTAAAATTTAAATTAAAAGAATATTAGCTTACTTGATTTTTATGAAAAACATAACGCTAATTTATTATTTTTACACTTTTTATTATATATCTAGAACTCACTCTTAAACTTAGATTTATCATAATCACAAGTCTAACATGTAACAAGTTTTATACAAACTTTTAATTTGATGGTAAATACAAAATATTTCAAATCTAATGGTCATAATTTAGTAGGCATGGGTGTAGAATTTTTTGGTTTGCCCATTATAGCTTTGCCCATTATCATGAGTTTTAAAGGAAGAGAGAAAAGAAGAAGAAGAAAAAGAAGAAGAAGAAGAAAAAGAAGAAGAAGAAGAAGAGATTATAAATGTAATGTGCCAAACTCAATTTTTCATTAAAATGGAAAAAAAAATCTAAACTTGCACAAAAAAAGACAAACCACACAACAACATGACTTGGTATTCATAGTGGGCATATGGAGACATGCAACTTCTCTATTGAATGAATTGTATGCTTGGGAAAACAAAAAACAAATAATTATGGAATAAAGAGAATACCAAATAAAAAGATAAAACTAAGTTGACCAAATTTGTATATTTAACAACATATATAAATAAGTTATTTATTTATAATTTTAATAAATACCTATAATGAAAAATGATTTGATAAATTAATATTAGTAATTATTGAAATTTCAAGATTTACTCAAAAGTAAATTATTATTCTATTATTAATAATATAATTGAGATTTATTAATATTTTTAATTAAATATATTTGTTTATCCAAAGATATCAAGTATATTTCATTGAAAACTATTTAATTACCTATTAAAGTTAATGGTATTATTTATAATAATGTATTGTAGGATTTTGAAAAGAAGAACTACAATTACAATATACTCTAATTATTTTATATGACTTATAATTAATTATGAGTATATATAGTCATATAACTAGTTTGATACATTTGCATGTTTCATTTGTTTTGTTCATCAAATTAAATTTCTCAAAATGATATAAATAAGTCAATTTTTCACTTAGGTATTATGAATCTTGACTTGTATTATTAATGAGTCAGTCTACTATTATTATAGATTTAGGCAATGAAGAAGAGAATTAACATAATAAATATAAAAGTAAAACAATAAGTTAAGCTATATATTTATAAGAGTAATTATTGCCAATAACATTAATAAAATTATTTTACAAATAGAAGATACAAAAGAATATTTATAGTTTGTGGAATGACAATTTTACTTTGCAAACAAATCATTTATTGGTACTTTTATAACATAATTTATCACCTTAAAGTTTATTGAGTTGCCAACTATGTAAAAACAGGTTATTAAAATGACTAATTTTATTGTAAGTTTTGAAACTTCATGATTAATAGTAGATAATTCTTTTTTAGTATACTTCATTTTGAACTCACTACCTTTTAAGTATGAGCCATTTTAAATTCATTACAATATTATAAAGGAAAAGTGGAAAGTTAATGAATTGATTAATATACACGTTTAAGAGGAAATGAAATAGAAAAATTAATGAGTAACCTCATTAATATTATAGACAAAAAATAAAGGAAAAGGAATGAAAGTGAAAGTCAACTAATTTAAGAAAAGAAAGAGCCTATTTATACTAAGGCTAAAAAGAGGAAACAAAAGGGTGACAATTTCACTTCTGTAAAGAATGCTAGACGCTATTAGAAAAATTATCTGAAATGTAAGGTTTAGTTTAAAAAAGAAAAGAAAAAATTCAATACTTTGGTATATATTGAATCAAATTTAATTAAAATTCCTCATAATATTAAGTAGTTTAATCCTAGTGTTACTATTTATACATCCATAACGATATAAAGATCCATTATAATTTGATTGTTTTAATCCATTTTTATTAATGTTTCATGTCAATTGAAATATAATAAAATTTAAAAAAGTTCTTACTTACCATACATCATAATATTAAAATTAAGTGTAATATGATAAATGAAAATTTTATTTACTTGTGACATAAATGTTTAGGTCATATATCCAAATAAATATTAATGAGATTGATCAATAATGAGATTTTTTGAATGTACATTTTACTTGTCTTAGAATATTTATGGATTGCATTAAGTGTAAAACAAATGAAATAGAGCATTAAAGAAGCCACAAGAAGTACCTACCTTTTTGAAATTATACATACCAATATTTATAGACCTTTCGACACTCCAATGCTTAATAAAAAATTGTATTTCGCCACCTTTATAGATAATTTTTCACATTATAGTTATGTCTCTTTACTTCATAAAAATATCAATCATTGGATATCGCTAGGGTATACACAAAGGAGATTATAAATAATTAGACAAAAGGTGAAAATTATAAGATCTTATAATAATATTGAAATGCCTAGTTTCTTAAAATTATATACACCAATATTTATGAACCTTTTCACATTACAGTCCTTAATAAAAAATTGTATTTCATTATCTTTATAGATAATTTTTTATATTATAGTTATATATATATGCTTTATGAAAATATCAATCATTAGATACTCTTGAGGTATATATAAAGGAAATTATAAGTAATTAGATAAAAAGTGAAAATTGTAAGATCTTATATTTATGGTAAATATTATAGAAAATATAATAATTTAGAGCAATGTCCAAATTTATTTGTGAAATTCCTTAAAAGTTATAATATATATGTATGATAAACTATGTTAAACACACTTTAACAAATATAGTCAGGATTATAATAAGTAAATCCTCTCAACTCAAGTTTTTGTGGATGTATGCCATCCAAACCATAAACTATTTGTGAAATAGAATTCCTAATAAGGAAATTCAAAGTACTCTTATTGAGCTGCAAATGTGAAAAAAGCCTAATTTAAGGCACTTAAATATTTGGAGTTATTTAGCAAAAGCAAGAATCCTCTTGTAAAGAATTAAACTCTCAAAAAATTAATAGTTACTTTATTAGTTATCTAGAGAAATCTAAAGTGTATAACTATAATTCAAAAATTTTATAAATTGATAATGTAATTCATTGAAAATAGTGAAATTAGTGGGAATAATGAATGTCAAAATATGGATATAAAATAAATTAGAGTTAATATTTCTTTATCCATAATAGTTTTTTGTTCATTATATTACCAAATGTTGTTCTAAATATTAAAGAATATTTGGATAAAAAAATACTTTTTGAAAGAACTAACTCACAACTAATTAATATAAATAAACTACAAGAGATAATATTAAAAAATATTTCAAAGTGAAAAGAGAATGAGTAATTTTGTGAAATGATGGAAAACTGTTTATTATTATTTTATCTATTATAAAAGCAAAATTTATGATATGATTTAAAGTTATAATTTATACATTATAATTATGATATTTTTTTTAGGGCTCGAAGTTATCGATATTATTATTAAATTGCTAAAAATTTATGTAGTAATTTCATAATAGTATTTTTCTCTAAAAATTACAAATACTTAAAGGGTACCAAATTTAATAAAAATTAAAGTATTTGGTTATTAAGGAGAAGATTAAAAAATGAAGAGTATTTATAAAATACTAATTGATTTCACGATAGTAAATTAATATAAAAGTTTACAACTAATATTATGTAGAGAATATATTCTCAAAATAAATTTTGATTGTACTAATAATAATTAATGATATATAATATAATAATACTCAAAACTCATTAATGAATTTTTAATATACATTATATATTTCATGTTATCTTATAATAGTGTACACATTATTATTTTAAAATAAATAAGAAAGTTTTTATAAAATATTATTAGAGACCATTATAAAATTATGTCTTATAAGCTTTTTATAATATATCACAAGTGTTGTAGTGTACAAAATGGAGTATTTTAGTCAAATACGGTATAACCACCATAGTTACTATTAATGGTTTATCATATTATGATATTATGATGAAATTGCAAGATCATCATTTGCACACAATGATTAATATAATAAACTCTAATTGGATCAATGTTGGTTGCTATCACATTTTCCACATCTAGAATTTATGGGGTGAGAATTCAAATAGTGTCATCAGAGTTGTGCTACCAAACCAAGGTTAAGTATGATACATTGTATGCCATTCCACAACATTTGTACGCTAACCTATTAAACAACATGTTAGCCTTTGTATGCCAAAGGTCTAAATATAAGAGAAGAATGGCCCACAAGAAGAAAATGTCAAAGTTTTTGCAACAACTATCTCACATTCCCAAGTGCCAGTTTTAGGGAGAGAGTTCACATGACGTTCACTTTATTACTCTACTGACCAAGGACGAGCATCAAGAATTGTATGCCATCCAACTAAAGTACATTTCAAAATGGTACATCTAGTACCATTAATCATACATGAATCTTTAAAAATTATACCACAGAAGTTCATTCACTCCATAATCCAAACTGAAGTACTTTCTCATAAGTTTTAAAAATTATACTTTAGAAGGGTACAAGTCACGGTGTACCCATGACAGGAACATAACGGATATGAAAGAGATGCACCTACCTAGACTTCTAACATCGAAGGTAGCCTGGGTATTCTTGCTAGTAGATTTGGAGTCATTACCAATCATTTTATATGAAATTGAAATACTATAATAAGATTCAAAAGATCACCTTGTTTTTAAATTCACAGGACTTAGTTAGCTTTATTATGATCTTTCAAAGTTTAGGAGCATGATTATATTTAGTGAAGGTTGTAATCAACCCCAGTGCTTGTTGCAAGTAATAGTGTTATTGTTCATCCATTTTTACTTCTATGCTTTTTCTTGCTTGGACTTTTATTATTATTATTTTCTCCTTGCATGCAGCTTTTAATTTTTCCATCGTGGGCACACTAGCGTTTTTGATATTTTGATGAGATAGGAGGAGGAAACTAGGGTGTAAGGGAAGTTTTTTATGGAGAATATGTGGTCCAACTGGGGCATTAGGGTTAACAAACACTTTTAACAAAGATCCCTTTGAAAGTTTTGAGAATGTTAGAATACTTTTTGCAATAATCCCTTACAATAGAGTGTCTAAGATAGGTTTAATGATGATTCCTCACACCCACAATGGGAATGAGATTTTTTAAATAGTTTTTAAAAGTATTCAGATACTTTTTATAGTGATTCTTTATACTATAAATAGGAATGAGATTTTCTAAAAATTTTAAAGGTATTCTTAACATTTTTTTGAAAGTATTTAAATGTTTTTTTATGGTGATCTTTTGCACCAAAAATAGAGATGAGATTATGATTATTAAATTGACCTATTTGTAGAAGGAGAGGAATTTTTCAAGCTTCATTTTATTTAAAGAATTCTAAGGTTGTTTAGGAGGTTGTGTTATTGTTATTTTTAATTTAATCTATAGATAAAAGTTTAAAAGGGCAATTAATTCGAAATGGTTATTGAACCATTTACTTGCCCATTTAGGCATTCTTTGGTCAATTGATAGGTTCTGAAAATTTTGGAATTCTAATGATTTAATTTTAGAATTTTTACTTTTATGAAATGAGTTCTAAAATATTTTAAGTTTTGAAAATGAGTAATAAGCAAATTTATTATTGTTTTTGAAAGTATTGGAGTCTAAGTTTTAATTGGATCATTTACTTGCATTAATAAGTTTTCTTCAATCAATGTAAATAATTTAAGAAAATGGTTTTTTTATACTACTATTTTCATGACTATTATTTCTTCTTTTTATTTATGTTACTTGAATTTTTTTTATATATTTTTATAAATGAGGAAATTCTTTAAAATACTTGTCTTTTAAGTATTCCATTACTATTTTAAAGACATAACCAAATCACACAAAATTAAGGTTTAGAAAATTTGATTACATCAAACTCCATTTCATTTTCAATTTATTAGAGATAAGAAAAAGACATGTATAAATATTTATAGGGTAAGAAAGACCCTGGATCAATTTTAGTCTAGAGAATGAATAAAAGTTGGGAAAGGATCCAACAAAAGGGCTACAACTTAGGCCATCCAATTAGTTTATTAAAGGTGGTAAAAATGTAGAGAACAATGTTATTTGATGTGAGAATGACGCTATTTTAAGAAGAGAGGAGAGTTGCCACACAGATGTTGAAATGACAATGTTTTAAAGCTCTTATAAATTTTCTTCTTTAAGAAAACCCTAACACTTTCAAATGACTCACATGTCTCTCTCAACCCTAAATTGCCTCGTTGCCCTCTATGGACCACTAGGCTCTGCCACTTCCTATCTTTTGACCTTCAAGCCACATTATAATTTAGGACTAAATGGTTCCCTTGTTTCCTACCCATTTACCATGTGATTTAACCTTAGCTCGTTCAAATCTTTATGAAGTCTTCAAGGTTTCGGTGCCTTGGAAACCTATTTTTCATAGGTTTAGGTACCAGAATTTTTTTTTTTTTTTGTTTAAGCACTAAGTTGAGGATCCCTACTTATCCTTGGCTTTTCTTTTTTGTTTTTTTTTCTTAAAAAATTTTTGAAATAAAGAGTTGTTTTTTTTTTCTTCAAAAAAAAGTAGAAAAGGATAAAAAAAAAAAAAGGTTTACTATGCCTATGAGATGGTGAGCTGTGCTTCAGTTTGTTTAGTTTGATGCTAAAGATGTGTGAGTCTTAAGTTTAGATTTGGTCTTGGGATAAGGTGGTAAATAGGTTATGGCTAGATGTTGATGCCGAAGCTTAAGGGATCTAGGGAATAATGAAGTAGGAAGTTGAATGAATTAAAGAATCAACCTCAAGCCCAATCAATCTCGTGGAGAAGGTGATTTGCAAAGGAGAGAAAAGAATCAAGAGGATTAGGAGAGAGAAAAGTGGTTGCACAGTAAAGGAAGGAAGAGTGTATTGATTGATCGAAGAATTGCATAATAGATCACACACATTGCATATGCCCTTCTTTTTGCTTATTTAATGATTAAGATCAATTACAATATGTATTCTAAAAGCTCAATATTGTTGATATGGTTGCAATTTGAGGAAGACATAGTCCCCTACTTGAAACTCTCTTTCTGAGTGATTTTTGTCACATTACTACTTTATGCAGTTTTGTGCTTTGGTGAGGTAGTATTGTAGTAGACGGATGGTGGCGTCCTTCAGATAGAGCTGCTGATTTACTAAAGGAATAGTCGAGTTGCCTGGCATGCATGGGAGGTGGATTGGAGCAAAGTAGCTCTATAAGGGTTAAAATGGTGTCATATGAATGCTGGAATGGAAGTGAGTCATGTAACCCCATACCACGAGTGATAGCCAAGAACTCCAGTGATGATGGTAAGCACTGGTGGCACACCTCAAGTACGTCTCAAGACAGTGATTGATGACTTTTGTCTAATTGTCAATTTGAGGGTGATAAGTGGTGGAGAAATTAACTAAAACACCCTAAAAGCAGAAGATTCCTTGCTAGAATTGGCTTAAAAAAAAAACGAATCCTTATCGCCAATGATCTGTTCTGGTAATCTATGTAGTTTGAAAACATTGTCGATGAAGGCTTTGGCGATGGTGTTGGCAGTGAATGGATGGGTTTGGGTGATGAAGTGAGCATATCTATTGAATCGATTGACAACCTCTATAACGGTATCCTTTCCTATACTTCACGGTAACTGATCAATGAAGTCCACAGTGAGACCCTGCCACAAACCACCTAGAATCGGAAGTGGTTGTAACAACCTAGGAAAAGCAGAGGGATCGAATTTACAACATTGACACATGTCACATTCTCATACGTAGTCCTCTATGTCCTTATTGAATGCATCATACTCGTATCGGAAGTGTCCATTGCGATGGTAAATTCTTCCAAGAACTTAGGCCTGGCAAGAATAAGGGCGGTGACCCAAGTCATCTCAAATTGTGAGAATGCATCATCGGCATCAAGTGACTAAGTGCAGGAAGAATCCATTTTAAGGAGTTGATTCAAGGGATGGGTGATTCTTGCATAACCACAAACAAATCGATTGTAATTGTTGGTGAGGCCAAGGAACCTAAGTCGTCGAAGATTAGTAAGGGGGCTAATTCAAAACTGCTTACCTTTTTGAAATCTGTCTCCACTCTGACAACTAAAATGACATGGCCTAGATATTTGACCTTTGTTTGGGCCAAAAAACACTAGTTCTATTTTGCATAGAGCTTGTTTTGCCAAAGTAATTGTAAGATTTGGCGCAGATGAAGAAGATGGTCATCCCAAGTTTTTTTGTAGACCAGGATGTCGCTCAAGAAAACCAGTATGAAACTTCGAAGAAACGGCCCAGAGATGTCATTCATCAGGCCCTAAAAGGTCAATGGAGCATTTGTTAATGCGAATGAAAGAACCAGAAATTCATAGTGGCCATTGTGGGTTTTCAATGTCTTCTTATGCACGTCAATTAGGTGCATCCAAATTTGGTGGTAACTCAATTAAAGATCACTTTTAGAAAATAGAATTGCTCCTCCCAATTCGTTGAGCAGTTGATCAATGAGCGGAATGGGGAATTTCTCTTTGACAGTGGTATTGTTCAGTTCCTTGTAATCTACACACAATCACCAACAATTGTCCTTCCTTTTCCACCAGAATGATGAGAGCAGCAGACAGACTAGTGTTGCTCTCTATCAACATCCTTAATCTCCTTCACCATGGCTTTAATGACATTCTTTTGGAGAGCTAGGTATTGGTAAGGCCATGCATTTATGGGCTAGGCTCCTTTCTTGAGAATGATCCTTGGATCATGTACACATGGGGGAGTAATGGTAGCGAGCTTGGAAAAGACATTTGAGAATTCTTCCAGAAAGGCTTTTAAGGTTGTTTCGTTGGGTCATGTTTCATTAGGTTTCACCCCCTAGGACCCTACTCTTCAACAATGTTGCCTAGATGCATAAGGGCCAAGTTACGATCTTAAAGGAATGAAATTCGTGAATAGATTGTATGAGAGAGAAGAAAAAGATAAGGAGAGAGAAAGCAATCAAAAGAAGAAAATAAAGTTTGGAGAAAAGGAGAGAAGGATAGAGAGAAAGAGATAAAGCAGTTGAACGAAAGAATAGGATTTTTTAATTAATTTATTATCTGTCCGTCTCTTATATAATAATATCTATATATATAAACTTTTAACGGGCTTTCATTACATATTAGTCAACTCATTATTTTATACTATTGGACTACTCTTGACATTAGTAATAGACTTGGAGTATGGAACTTAATACCCTTCTTGGCCTAAAATCATCCTTGTTCTTAAGGACTTAATGGTCCCTAAATGGTGGCTAAGTGACCATGGGGTGTCACCCTCAACCTCCTCACCTTCTAGTGTACGAAATAGCTTCCGAGAGCATTGATAGCCATGTGTATACTAGTCCTTGCATCGATAGCACATTCTGGCTCTTTTCAATTCATCCCATAACAAATAGTCTGAGGTTCCTTTAAACAAGTCCTAAATTCCCCTTGTGGTTGCATTTGTTTGTGGCTCGACTACTTTATTTAGAATACTCTGTTTTCCCCTTTTTTCTGCAACACTCATGGCTACTTCTTACAGGGCTACAAATTCAAAGGCCTCCTCAAGTGCGGCTGGCTAGAGCATCCTTACCACTGGTCGAATCCCATTATTAAGCCCATTAAGAAAGCTCAAAATGAAAATGGTTTAGTAAGTGAGGGATTCCAACTAGCAATAAGTAGGTTCTTCAATTCATCCCACGACAAACAATCTAAGGTTCCTTTATATACGTCCTAAATTTTCTTAGTGGTTGCATTTATTTGTGCCTGGACTACTCTATTTAAAGTACTCTATTTTCCCTATTTTTTAGCAACACTCATGGCTACTTCTTATAGGGCTACAAACTTAAAGGCCTCATTGAGTGTGGTTGGCTGGAGCATCCTCACCAATGCTCGAATCCTATTATCAAGCCCACCGAGAAAGTTTAAAATGAAAAATGGTTTAGTGAGTGAAGGATGTCCAACTAGCAATAAGAAGTGGAGCTCCTCAAAACACTTTTAGTATGCTTTCACTCCAGTTATTTGTCATAACTTATAAAACTCCTTAGTGGCATCTGACTATGATGAATCCATATGCATGACCATGATTTCTAACCTTTCCTCTGTCATGTCATAGTACTGAAAATAATAATTGCACTTTCTCAACCATGCATGTGGATTCTTACCATCGAAGTGTGGTAACTTTAGTTTCAGTGGCTTGGGTGGTGGTCTCAAATTCTTGGCACATGACGATCCCCTAGCAAAACTTCCTTTGCTTGAGTCTAAGGGCTAAATTCTAAGAGTCGGAAGGATACCTTGCTCCGTAAAGTTATCAAGCATTCCCACCACCCCTTCCTTGTTTGTGTACCAAATAGGTGCTTGTGTGGTGAGAGTCTCTACCATTTGCTGCATTACAGTTTTAGTTTCCGCCTAGACACTCTCAACAAGTTGCATCTCTAGTACTTGTACTTAGTTGGGTAAAGACTCCAATGCTTAAAACTTCTTAATTAGTAACTGTATCAACTACTTATATCATTAGAGTTGCTCATCCACCACTTTGAGTCTTGTGTTCTCTGCCATATTCAAATTACGCTTCCTACCCAAAGTCGGAATGACACCTAAGGTTGGTGCTTTGATACTAATTTGTTATGATCATAAAGGAATGGAATCCATGAATTGATTGTGTGTGAGAGAAGAAAGAAAGAAAGGGAGAGAAAGAGAGAAAGTAATCGAGAGAAGAAAATAGAGTTTGGAGAAAAGGAAAGAAGGATAAAGAGAAAGAGATAAAGCAATTGAATGGAGGAAATAAAGTTTTTGAATTAATTCATTGTCTACCTACCTCCTATGGCTCGGCTACTTTGTTCAGAGTACTATGTTTTCCCTCTTTTCCAATAACACTCATTGTTACTTCCTGCAGGACTGCAAACTTGAAGGCCTCCTTAAGTATGGCTAGCTGGAGCATCTTCACCACTAGCTGAATCGCATCGTCAAGCTCACTAAGAAAGCTCAAAATGAAAAATGGTTCAATAAGCAAGGGATTTCTAACTAGTAATAAGTAATGGAGCTCCTCAAAACGCTCCTAGTATACTCTCATTCTTATTATCTGTCGTAAGTTATAAAACTCCTTAATAGTGTTTGATTGTGATGGATCCATGTGCATGGCCACAGTTTCTAGCCTTTCCTCTATCACGTCGTAGTACTGAAAATAACAATTACACTTCCTCAACCATACGTATGGATTCTCACCATCGAAGTTTGGCAGCTTCAGTTTTAGTAGCTTGAGTGATTATCACATCTCAATTCCTAAGGATCCTTTAAAAGAAAGGTAGATTGATACTTAGGAAAAGGACTATCTTCATTGTAATGCTTTAAATGATGCCTATTAATCTTAAAAGTCCCCTCAGTTTCATCAAAAAACTTATATACAACAATATTTATGAACCTTTTAACACTACAATTCTTAATAAAAAATTTTATTTCATCATCTTTATAGATAATTTTTTATATTATAGTTATATCTATTTGCTTTATGAAAATATCAATCATTAGATAGTCTTGAGATATATATAAAGAAAATTATAAGTAATTAGATAAAAAGTGAAAATTGTAAGATCTTATATTGATGGTAAATATTATAGAAAATATAATAATTTAGAGCAATGTCCAAATTTATTTGTGAAATTCCTTAAAAGTTATAATATATATGTATGATAAACTATATCAAACACACTTTAACAAAAAGTGTGATAGAAAAGTATAATTATACTTTAACAAATATAGTCAGGAGTATAATAAGTAAATCCTCCCAACTCAAGTTTTTGTGGATGCATGCCATCCAAACCATAAACTATTTGTGAAATAGAATTCCTAATAAAGAAATTCAAAGTACTCTTATTGAATCGCAAATGTGAAAAAAGCCTAATTTAAGGCACTTAAATATTTGGAGTTATTTAGCAAAAGCAAGAATCCTCCTGTAGAGAATCAAACTCTCGAAAAATTAATAATTACTTTATTAGTGATCTAAAGAAATCTAAAGTGTATAACTATAATTCAAAAATTTTAAAAATTGATAATGTAATTCTTTGAAAATAGTGAAATTAATAGGAGTAATGAATGTCAAAATATGGATATAAAAAAAATTAGAGTTAATATTTCTTTATCCATAATAGTTTTTTGTTCATTATATCACCAAATGTTGTTTTAGATATTAAAGAATTTTCGAATAAAGAAATACTTTTTGAAAGAACTAACTCACAACTAACTAATATAAATAAACTACAAGAGATAATATTAAAAAATATCTTAAAGTGAAAAGAGATCAAGTATTCCAAATAATTATGTAATTTATATATAAGAGTAAAAAATGATGTGAAATGTAAGGAGATGGAATCAATTTTATAGCTTTCTATATTGGTAGTTTAATGTAGATATAAGCCTCATTAAATCGAATATCAATTTTATAGTTGAAATACTAGGTAAGTGTAAAAATAATTTTA
Organism: Bruguiera sexangula; assembly: GCA_020141445.1. Classification (NCBI taxonomy): domain Eukaryota; kingdom Viridiplantae; phylum Streptophyta; class Magnoliopsida; order Malpighiales; family Rhizophoraceae; genus Bruguiera; species Bruguiera sexangula. The sequence continues at coordinate 5,458 of JAHLGP010015729.1, read as the reverse complement.
TAATGAATTATTATAAAGTATTGAGGTACTTAAAGGAATAAAAGATTACATGCTCATATCCAAAACAATTCAATTCAACTATTTACAAGTGATTATACATTTAAATTTAGACTTTACAAACACATTAGTAGTAGAAAATTCACTTTTACTTATTTATTTTTATTAAGAGAATGAGTAATTTTGTGAAATGATGGAAAACTGTTTATTATTATTTTATCTATTATAAAAGCAAAATTTATAATATGATTTAAAGTTATAATTTATACATTATAATTATGATATTTTGTTTAGGGTTTGAAGGTGTCGATATTATTATTAAATTGCTAAAAATTTATGTAGTAATTTCATAATAGTATTTTTCTCTAAAAATCACAAATACTTAAAGGGTACCAAATTTAATAAAAATTAAAGTATTTGGTTATTAAGGAGAAGATTAAAAAATGAAGAGTATTTATAAAATACTAATTGATTTCACGATAGTAAATTAATATAAAAGTTTACAACTAATATTATGTAGAGAATATATTTTCAAAATAAATTTTGATTGTACTAATGATAATTAATGATATATAATATAATAATACTCAAAACTCATTGATGAATTTTTAATATACATTATATATTTCATGTTATCTTATAATAGTGTACCCATTATTATTTTAAAATAAATAAAAAAGTCTTTATAAAATATTACTATAGACCATTATAAAATTATGTCTTATGAGCTTTTTATAATATATTACAAGTGTTGTAGTGTACAAAATGGAGTATTTTAGTCAAATACGGTATAACCACCATAGTTACTATTAATGGTTTATCATATTATGATATTATGATGAAATTGCAAGATCATCATTTGCACATAATGATTAATATAATAAACTTTAATTGGATCAAGTAGGAAAATATTATAATATTTTTAATTAATAATATTAAAATATTTTTGAACCATATTCTTATTAAGAATTTATTCATAATATAGCTTAATGAGTAAGAAATAATTTTATATATTATTTTACTATTAAAAAATAATTTTGAATGTAATTTAAGTATTAATGAATATATCTAATTTAAAATATAAAATTATATATATATATATAACTATAACTAGTAAATTATTTTCTTAATATAAAAAAAAATTTATTTAAAAGTATATAATTACAATAAAACTCATGAGAGAGAAATTAATTCTTATGTTAAAAATGGACTTTCCAATCATATCAATGGTCAGAATTATTGCAAAAATCAAGTATATATTATTTATAATATTATTTATGTAAAATTATTTAATTTTAAAATTTGAAATATTAATATTTATGATGACAATTTGTTTTTTTCAAGAAATCTAAGAGTTTAATTTGTTGTATTACTAACCTAATGACTAATATTATAAATTGCACATCATCCCGTTAAATTTTTACACTTTGCAAAATCGTACGCTAAGATCTATAAATTGTATCCCAAACTTTCAAAATTGTATGCTAGGAGTGTGATAGCCCTAAAACTTCCTGTAAATTTTGGAAATCATACTTTAGAAGGATCATGCAATTGCATGACAAATCATATTTAATTGAATAATTTTTCATAATTCCATTAGAATTTGGATCCATTGTAAAAAATACCACTCTTTGTTTATCATACCACAAAATTAATTATAAGATCTATTTACTTTGGGTTAAGTATAAGCTTTGATTGAGCACAAACTTGGAAAGACTTACTTATCAAATACATAAGAATTGTATGTCACTTATAAATGTGATGTTAGTGGCTTAAATAGCATCATGTCTTCTACGTTTAACATAAGGTGAGAGTTTGCATAGTGTCTATGGAGTTGCAATACCAAATCTAGGTTGAGTATGTAAAATTGAATGTCATTTCGTAAAATTTATACACCAATTTATTAAATAGCACATCAACCTCCCTAAGTTGTACAAGAAAGATCTAAAATTGTATGATGGAAGAATGTCACTGAAGAAGAAAATGCCATTTTAATACGAAATGTCACAAGCATATTGTTCAAGAGGCACCTCTAAGACCACTCGACTATTATATTATAGTCAATTAGGTCGTATGAAATCAAACATATGGAGGTTTTTCTTTCTTTTTTTTTTCTATTTTTTTGGCGTAATTGGGTGGAATACAAAATATTGATGTGGCATAAAAAACGAAAAAGTGTCGACATGAGATGTATCCAACGATTGGGTAATCTCACAAAACGTACCTCACCAGCAATCTCTAAGGAGAAGGGACTGTTGTACGCTGACATTGCCATTAATGGCAAAGTAGCCTATGCGATGCTAGATACAAGGGCAACGCACAACTTCATGGATGTGTAAGAGGTCAACCGACTAGACCTCAAACTGACAAAGGGAATCGGCACCATTAAAGCAGTAAACTTGGAAGTAAAGCCTATCTAAGGCATAGTGCATGGAGTAGCTGTCCAGATTGGCGAATGGACCAGTAAGTTGGACTTTACCGTTGTTCCTATGGATAACTTTAAGGTGGTGTTAGATCTTGCATTTTTCTGTGAAACCTTGGCTTTTCATGTTCCTACCTTAAGATCTCTTGTGGTTGTTGACACTCATAAGATCCAAGTAGTCCCCTTGAAGTGCAAGGAGAAGTCTTAACCATTAATGATTTCTGCCTTGCAATTCAAGTGGGGTCTCAAGTTGGGTCCAAACTACATAGCTACCATAAGGGAGTTAAGCGACGAGGAAGACGTAGTAGCACTAACTCCCGCACTGTTGTAACCCATTCAAGTGGTCCTTACCAAATTTAAGGACATCATGCCTTCCAAGCTACCGAAGAAGATTCCAGTAAAGCGAGATGTGGATCACCACATTGAGTTGGAACCCGGTGTCAAACCTCCTACTATGGCCCCTTATCGCATGGCACCCCCAGAGCTCGTTGAACTGAGGAAGCAGCTCCATGAACTAATCGATTTGGGCTACGTTCAACCATCAAAAGCCTTTTCGGTGCCCCTGTCCTCTTCCAGAAGAAGAAGGATGGATCATTACGTATGTGTATCGACTACCGAGCCTTGAACAAGGTCACTATCAAGAACAAGTATCCAATACCCTTGATAGCTAATCTTTTCGACCAACTCGGGAAGGCAAGGTACTTCACCAAGCTGGATTTGTGATCGGGATACTACCAAGTCTGAATTGCACAAGGTGACGAGCCAAAGACAACCTGCGTAACACGTTACAAAGCATTCAAGTTCCTAGTAATGCCCTTTGGCCTCACTAATGTGCCAACCACCTTTTGCACACTTATGAACAAGGTACTGTATCCATTCCTTGACAAATTCGTAGTAGTCTACTTGGACGACATCGTGGTGTACAGCAACACACTTGAGGAGCATGTTGAGCGCCTCAAGCAAGTCTTCCAAGTTCTACGGGAGAATGAGTTGTTCGTTAAGAAGGAGAAGTGCTCGTTTGCGAAGTAAGAGGTGAACTTCCTTGGTCACTGAATCAAGGACAGCAAACTGATGATGGATCCAGTGAAGGTGCAAGTCGTCCAACAATGGGAACCTCCAACCAAGCTTCCTGAACTGCGATCCTTCCTGGGGCTTATTAACTACTACTGTTAGTTCATCAAAGGATACTTTGCCATAGCAGCACGCCTGACTGATCTGCTGAAGAAAAACCACACTTGGCATTGAACAAGTGGGGGAGGGTGTCACGTAGACACTAAGTCCAGCCTATCCAGCAAGTGAGAAAACAGAAGTTGGGGGCCAAATTAAGCCTCTACAGGCTGCCAACATTGCCCAGCCCCCTTTGCGGTCCAAATCTAGTAAACGGAAGGTCTTAGAAGAGTGTTGAAGTGTCTGGAAGTGCCATATCTAGAGACTTCCAGCAAAGTCCAGCAAAGACACTCACCTAGAACCTTCTTAAAGGGACCCTCTTAGATGCTCTTTCTAGAACATTCATTGTAAATATTCTAGATAGTCATTTGTAGCCACACATTGAGGAGGTGGAGCAACTATAAATAAGCCGCTCCTCTCACTTGTAAACACACCTTTGCATACTCAATACAAGCTCACTTGCAAATCTCTCTTATGCTCTCTCTTCCTCCAGCAATTCCAAGTCCTTACTTGCCGCCCAATGCTTTCCGTTAATTCTCTCAAACTTTTCAAGGCTTACTTAGCTCATCTTCGCATGCAAGATTGACTAAGTGCCGCGCGGATTAGCACGTTCAAAGCCTAACTCCGTGACAGCTCACTTTGCAACCTAAGTGGGACTTCGTATGGTGTTCACTCTGTTGTACTACTAACCTAAGAACGAGTATTATAAAATTGCACGTTATCCCACCAAATCGGTACATCTAGCAAAATAGTACGCCGAGATCCACAATTTTGTATGTTAATCATGGAACATTATATGGTATGAGTGTGCTCTCTCCACAACCAAAATTGAAGTGCTTTCCCATAAGTTTCAGAAATTGTCTTTAGAATATTGTTACATTACATGACAAATTACATTTAGTTGCAATAATGTACCCTCTCTACTAGAATCTACACAACCATAGTAGAGAATACTAATCCATGTTTGTCATACCATGAAATTTATTATAACATCTATGCATCATAGGTTAAATATAAGCTTTGATTAAGACGAAAATTGTAAGCCTCTCACAAACCCAATGTTGGTCGCTATCACATTTTCCACATCTAGAATTTATGGGGTGAGAATTCGAATAGTGTCAATAGACTTGATACATTCAAGATGTGGAAAATGTGATAACAACCAACATCGGGTTTGGTTAAGTATGATACATTGTATGCCATTCCACAACATTTGCACGCCAACCTATTAAACAACATGTCAGGCTTTGTATGCCAAAGGTCTAAATATAACAAAATATTGGCCCACAAAAAGAAAATGTCAGAGTTTTTGCAACAACTATTTCACATTCCCAAGTGCTAGTTTTAGGGAGAGAGTTCACATGACATTCACTTTATTACACTACTGACCAAGGACGAGCATCATGAATTGTATGCCATCCAACTAAAGTACATTTCAAAATGGTACGTCTAGTACCATTAATCATACATGAATCTTTAAAAATTATACCACAGAAGTTTATTCACTCCACAATCCAAATTAAAGTACTTTCTCATAAGTTTTAAAAATTATACTTTAGAAGGGTACAAGTCATGATGTACCCATGACAGGAACATAGTGGATGTGAAAGAGATGTACCTGCCTAGACTTCTAACATCAATGGTGGCCTAGGTATTCTTGCTAGTAGATTTGAAGTCACTACCAATCATTTTATATGAAATTGAAATACTATAATAAGATTTAAAAGATCACCTTGTTTTTAAATTAACAGGACTTAGTTAGCTTTATTATGATCTTTTAAAGCTTAGGAGTATGATTATATTTAGTGAAGGTTGTAATCAACCCCAGTGCTTGTTGCAAGTAATAGTATTATTGTTCATCCATTTTTACTT
>JAHLGP010015704.1:15566-27614 GCA_020141445.1 Bruguiera sexangula | reverse complement strand
AAAAAGTAGATAAATCATTTCAAATTGCATTATAGCAAAGAAGACAAGAAAAAAAATTACAAAATTTCAAATTCAACTGATTATTGACAATGCATTTATCCCTAGAAGACTTTAAAATTATAAAAATGCAATGTTTTGATTTTTAAATTCAATGTTAAAGCCATTCAATTTTGAGTGGAGAGAAAAACCTAAAATTTGTATATGTTTATTGAAGAAAAATACAAGTAATAGACTCACTTGAATAGAATACAATTTAGTTGATGAATATTATAAATACTAATCTCATGCTTTCATGTTGGGTTAAGCATAAATCTTTAGAGGGGAGTGGGGAAACTTTTTATTATAGCCCATTGCATTCACTTTTTGTTAAGTGATATGTTTGTCCCTAAAAAGTAGATAAATCATTTCAAATTGCATTGTCATAAGGGAGACAATGAAAAAAATTACAAAATTTAAATTCAACTAATTAGTGACAATGCATTTATCCTCGGAGGTCTTTAAAATTGTAAAAATATAATGTTTTGATTTTTAAATTCAATGTTAATGTCATTGCATTTTGAGTGGAGAGAAAAACCTAATATTTGAATATGTTAATTAAGGAAATATACAAGTAATGGACTCACTTGAATAAAATACAATTTAGTCGATGAACATTATAAATACCAATATCACGCTTCGTTGCTGGGTCAAGCATAAATCTCTATAGGGGAGTGTGGAAGCTTCTTATTAGAGTTAATTGCATTCGCTTTTTCCTAAGTGATATGTTTGTACCTGAAAACTAAATAAATCATTTAAAATTTCTTTATAGTAAAGGAGACAATTAAAATGATTACAAAATTTAAATTCAACTGATTATTGACAATGAATTTATCCCTTGAAGACTCTAAAATTATAAAAGCTGTACAAATGCAATGTTTAGATTTTTAAATTCAATGTTAATCTCATTGCATTTTGAGTGGAGAGAAAAACATAATATTTGAATATGTTAATTGATGAAAAATACAAGTAATGGACTCTCCTGAATACAGTACTCTTTAATGGATGAATATTATAAATACCAATCGCACGCTTCAATGTTAGGTCAAGCATAAATCTCCAAAGGGGAGTGGCAATACTTTTTATTAGAGCCCATAACATTTGCTTTTTCTTAAGTGATATGTTTGTACTCAAAAAGTAGATAAACATTTCAAATTGCACTGTAGCAAAGAAGACAATGAAAAAAATTACAAAATTTCAAATTCAACTGATTATTGACAATGCATTTATCCCTAGAAGACTTTAAAATTGTAAAAATACAATGTTTTGATTTTTAAATTCAATGTTAGTGCCATTGAATTTTGAGTAGAGAGAAAAACCTAATATTTAAATATGTTAATTGTAGAAAAATAGAAGTAATGAACTCACTTGAATAGAATACAATTTAGTTGATAAATATTATAAATACCAATCTCACACTTCAATGTTGGGTCAAGCATAAATCTTTAGAGGGAAGTGGGGAAACTTTTTATTATAGCCCATTGCATTCGCTTTTTGTTAAGTGATATGTTTGTCCTTAAAAAGTAGATAAATCATTTCAAATTACATTGTAGGAAAGAAAATAATTAAAAAAATTACAAAATTTCAAATTCAACTCATTATTGGCAATGCACTTCTCCCTAGAAGACTTTGAAATTGTAAAAGTGCAATGTTTAGATTTTTAAATTCAATGTTAATGTCATTGGAATTTGAGTGGAGAGAAAAACCTAAAATTTGAATATGTTAATTGAAGAAAAATACAAGTAATAGAGTCACTTGATTAGAATACAATTTAGCAGATGAATATTATAAATACCAATCTGACACTTCAATGTTGGATTAAGCATAAACCTCTAGAGGGGAGTGGGGAAGCTTGTTATTAGAGTCCATTGCAATCGCCTTTCCTTAAGAGATATGTTTGTACCCGGAAAGTAAAAAAATCATTTCAAATTGGATTGTAGCAAAGGAGAGAATTAAAGAAATTACAAATTTTAAATTCAATTGATTATTAACAATGCATTTATCCCTAGACGACTTTAAAATTGTAAAAATTGTACAAATGCACTGTTTTGATTTTTAAATTTAATGTTAATGCCTTTGCATTTTGAGTGGAGAGAAAAATATAATTTTTGAATTTGTTTATTGAAGAAAAATACAAGTAATTTTTGAGTGGGGAAGCTTGTTATTAGAGTCCACTGCAATCGCCTTTCCTTAAGAGATATGTTTGTACCCAGAAAGTAAAAAAATCATTTCAAATTGGATTGTAGCGAAGGAGAGAATTAAAAAAATTACAAATTTTAAATTCAATTGATTATTAGCAATGCATTTATCCCCAAATGACTTTAAAATTGTAAAAATTGTACAAATGCAATGTTTTGATTTTTAAATTTAACGTTAATGCCTTTGCATTTTGAGTGGAGAGAAAAATATAATTTTTGAATTTGTTGATTGAAGAAAAATACAAGTAATGGACTCACGTAAATAGAATACAATTTTGTGGATAAATATTCTAAATTCTAATCTCACGCTTCAATGTTGGGTCAAACATAAATCTCTAGAGGGGAGTAGAGAAGGTTTTTATTAGAGCCCATTGCATTCACTTTTTCTTAAGTCATATGTTTGTACCCAAAAAGTAGATAAACCATTTCAAATTGCATTGCAGCGAAGAAGACAATCAAAAAAATTACAAAATTTCAAATTCAATTGATTATTGACAATACATTTATCCTTAGAAGACTTTAAAATTGTAAAAATGCAATGTTTTGATTTTTAAATTCAATGTTAGTGCCATTTCATTTTGAGTGGAGAGAAAAACCTAAAATTTGTGTATGTTAATTGAAGAAAAATACAAGTAATGGACTCATTTGAATAGAATACAATTTAGTTGATGAATATTATAAATACCAATCGTACGCTTTAAGGTTAGGCCAAGCATAAATCTCTAGAAGGGAGTGGGGAAGCTTCTTATTAGAGTCCATTGCATTTGCTTTTTCTTAAGTGATATGTTTGTACCTAAAAAGTAGATAAATCGTTTCAAATTGCATTGTATCAAAGGCAACAATTAAAAAAGTTACAAAATTTAAATTCAACTGATTATTGACAATGCATTTACCCCTAGATGTCTTTAAAATTGTAATAATACAATCTTTTGATTTTTAATGCCATTGCATTTTGAGTGGGGAGAAAAACCTAACATTTGAATATATTAATTGAAGAAAAATACAAGTAATGGAGTCACATGAATAAAATACACTTTAGTGGATGAATATTATAAATACCAATCTCACGTTTTAATGTTGGCTTATGAATAAATCTCTAGAGAGGAAATGGGGAAGCTTCTTATTAGAGTCCATTGCATTCCCTTTTTCTTAAGTGATATATTTGTACCCAAAATGTAGATAAATCATTTCAAATTCCATTGTAGCAAAGGAGACAATTAAAAAAATTCCAAAATTTAAATTCAACTGATTATTGACAATGCATTTATCTCTAGAAGAGTTCAAAATTATAAAAATGGTAAAAATGCAATGTTTTGATTTTTAAATTCAATGCTAATTCCATTGCATTTTGAGTGGAGTGAAAAAGATAATATTGAAATATGTTAATTGATGAAAAATACAAGTAATGGACTCTCTTGATTATAACGCTTCAATGTTGGGTCAAGCATAAATCTTTAGAGGGGAGTGGGGAAGTTTCTTATTGGATTGCATTGCATTTGCTTTTTCTTAAGTGATATGTTTGTATCCAAAAAGTAGATAAATCATTTCAGATTGCATTGTAGCAAAGGAGACAATTAAAAAAATTACAAAATTGAAATTGAATTCATTATTGACAATGCATTTATCCCTAAAAGTCTTTAAAATTGTAAAAATGCAATGTTTTGATTTTTAAATTCAATGCTAATGTGATTGTAAGTTGTGTGGAGAGAAAAACCTAATATTTCAATATGTTAATTGAAGAAAAATACAAGTATTGGACTCACTTGAATAGAATATACTTTAGTGGATGAATATTATAAATACCAATCACACACTTTAATGTTGGGTCAAGCATAAATCTCCAGAGGGGAGTGGCGAAGCTTTTTATTAGAGCCCATTGCATAATTGAAGAAAAATACAATTAATGGACTCACTTGAATAGAATACAATTTAGTGGATGAATATTATAAAGACCAATATCATGTTTCAATGTTGGGTGAAGCATAAATCTCTAAAGGGAAGTGGGGAAGCTTCTTATTAGAATCCATTGGATTCACTTTTTCTTAAATGACATGTTTGTACCCAAAAAGTAGATAAATCATTTCAAATTGCAATGTAGCAAAGGAGACAATTCAAAAAATTACAAAATTTAAATTCTACTAGTTATTGACAATGCATTTATCCTTAGAAAAGTTCAAAAATGTAAAAATTGTCAAAATGCAAAGTTTGGATTTTTAAATTCAACGTTAATGCCATTGCCTTTTGAGTGGAGAGAAAAAACTTAATATGTGAATATGCTAATTAAAGAAAAATATAAGCAATGGACTCAGTTTAATAGAATACAATTTAGTGGATGAATATTATAAATGCCAATCTCACACTTCAATGTTGGGTCAAACATAAATCTCTAGAGGGAAGTGGGGAAGCTTGTTATTAGAATCCATTACATTTGCTTTTTGTTAAGTGACATGTTTGTACCTAAAAAGTAGATAAATCATTTCAAATTGCAGTGTAGCGAAGGAGACAATTCAAAAAGTTACAAAATTTAAATTCTATTTTTATTGACAATGCATTGATCCCTAGAAAAGTTCAAAATTGTAAAAATTGTCAAAATGCAATATTTTCATTTTAAAATTCAATGTTAATGCTATTACATTTTGAATGGAGAGAAAAACATAAAATTTGAATATGTTAATTAAAGAAAAATACAAGCAATGGACTCACTTGAATAGAATACAATTTGGTGGATCAATATTATAAATACCAATCGCACGCTTTAATGTTTCGTCAAGCATAAATCTCTAGAGGGGAGTGGGGAAGCTTCTTATTAGAGTGCACTGCATTCACTTTTTCTTAAGTGATATGTTTGTACTCGAAAAGTAAATAAATCATTTCAAATTGCATTGTAGCAAAGAAGACAATGAAAAAAATTACAAAATTTCAAATTCAACTGATTATTGACAATGCATTTATCCCTTAAAGACTTTAAAATTGTAAAAATGCAATGTTTTGATTTTTAAATTCAATGTTAGTGCCATTGCATTTTAAGTGGAGACAAAAACATAAAATTTGAATATGTTAATTGAAGAAAAATGGAACTAATGGACTCACTTGAATATAATACAATTTAGTGGATGAAAATTCTAAATAGCAATCTCACGCTTCAATGATGGGTTAAGCATAAATCTCTAGAGGGGAGTAGGGAAGTGTCTTATTAGAGCCCATTGCATTTGTTTTTTCTCAACTGATTAGTGACAATGCATTTATCTCTAGAAATCTTGAAAATTATAAAAATGCAATGTTTTGATTTTTAAATTCAAAGTCAATGCCATTGCATTTTGAGTGGAAAGAAAAACCTAATATTTGAATATGTTAATTGAAGAAAAATACAAGTAATGGACTCACTTGAATAGAATATAATTTAGTGGATGAATATTTTAAATACCAAGCTCACGCTTCAATGTTGGGTCACTTATAAATCTATAAAAGGGAGTGGGGAAGCTTCTTATTAGAATACATTGCATTCGTTTTATCTTAAGTGATATGTTTGTACCCAAAAAGTAGATAAATCATTTCAAATTTCATCGTAGCAAAGGAGACAATTAAAAAAATTAGAAAATTTAAATTGAAATGATTATTGACAATGCATTAATCCTTTGAAGAGTTTAAAATTGTAAAAATTGTAAAAATGCAATGTTTTGATTTTTAAATTCAATGTGAACGCGATTGCATTTTGTGTGGAGAGAAAAACCTAATATTTGAATATATTAATTGAAGAAAAATACATGTAATGGACTCACTTGAATAGAATACAATTTAGTGGATGAATATTATAAATACTAATCTAATGCTTCAAAGTTGGGTCAAGTATAAATCTCTAAAGGGGACTGGGGAAGGTTCTTATTAGAGTGCATTGCATTTGTTTTTTCTTAAGTGATATGTTTGTACCCAAAAAGTAGGTAAATCCTTCCAAATTGCATTGTAGCAAAGGAGACAATTAAAAAAATTACAAAATTTGAATTCAACTGATTATTGACAATGCATTTATCCCTCCAAGAGTTCAAAATTGTAAAAATTGTAAAAATGCAATGTTTTGACTTTTAAATTCAATGTTAATTCCATTGCATTTTGAGTGGAGAAAAAAACATAATATTTAAATATGTTAATTCATGAAAAATGCAAGTAATGGACTCTCCTGAATATAATGCACTTTAGTGGATGAATATTATAAATACCAATCACACGCTTTAATGTTGGGTCAAGCATAAATCATTAGAGGGGAGTAAGGAGCTTCTTATTGAAGTCCATTGCATTCGCTTTTTTTAAGTGATATTTTTGTATCCAAAAAGTAGATAATTCATTTCAAATTGCATTATAGCAAAGAAGAAAATGAAAAAAATTACAAAATTTAAATTCAACTGGTTATTGATAATGCATTTATCCCTAAAAGACAATTAAAAAAAATTACAAAATTAAAATTCAACAGATTATTGACATTGCATTTATCCCTAAAAGACTTTAAAATTGTAAAAATGCAATGTTTTGATTTTTAAATTCAATGTTAATGCCATTGAATTTTGAGTGGAGAGAAAAACCTAATATTTGAATATGTGAAAAATACAAGTAATGGACTCACTTGAATAGAATACACTTTAGTGGATGAATATTATAAATACCAATCGCACGCTTTAATATTGGGTTAAGCATAAATTTCTAGAGGGGAATGGGGAAGCTTCTTATTAGAGTGCATTGTATTTGATTTTTCTTAAGTGATATGTTTGTACTGAAAAAGTAAAGAAATCATTTCAAATTGCATTGTAGCAAAGGAGACAATTAAAAAAATTACAATAATTAAATTTAACTAATTAGTGACAGTGCGTTTATCCTTAGTTGTCTTTAAAATTGTAAAAATACAATGTTTTGATTTTTAAATTCAATGTTAATGCCATTACATTTTGAGTAGAGAGAAAAACTTAATATTTGAATATGTTAATTATAGAAAAATAAAAGTAATGAACTCATTTGAATAACATACAATTTAGTGGATGAATATTATAAATACCAATCTCACGCTTCAATGTTAGGTCAAGCATAAATCTCTAGAGAGGAGTGGGGGAGCTTCTTAATGGAGTCCATTGCATTCGCTTTTTCTTAAGTGATATGTTTATACCCAAAAAGTAGATAAATCATTTCAAATTGCATTGTAGCAAAGAAATCAATTTAAAAAATTACAAATTTAAATTCAACTGATTATTGACAATGCATTTATCTCTAGAAGTGTTTAAAATTGTAAAAATAGAATTTTTTGATTTTTAAATAATATTAATGCCATTGCCTTTGGAGTGGAGAGAAAAACCTAATATTTGAATATGTGAATTGAAGAAAAATACAAGTAATGGACTCACTTGAATATAATACACTTTAATGGATGAATATTATAAATACTAATTGCACGCTTCAATGTTAGGTCAACCATAAATCTCTAGAGGGGAGTGGGGAAACTTTTTATTAGAGCGCATTGCATTTTCCTTTTCTTAAGTGATATATTTGTACCCAAAAAGTAGATAAATCATTTCAAATTGCAGTGTGGCAAAGAAGACAATTAAAAAAATTACAAAATTTCAAATTCAACTGATTATTGACAATGCATTTATCCCTAGAAAACTTTAAAATTGTAAAAATGCAATATTTTGATTTTTACATTCAATGTTAATGCCATTGCATTTTGAGTAAAGAGAAAAACCTAATATTTGAACATGTTAATTGTAGAAAAATAAAAGTAATGAACTCACTTGAATAGAATACACTTTAGTGGATGAATATTATAAATACCAATCGCACGCTTTAATGTTGGGTCAAGTATAAATCTCTAGAAGGGAGTGGGGAATCTTCTTATGAGAGTCCATTGCATTCGCTTTTCTTAAGTGATATGTTTGTACTCCAAAAGTAGATAAATCATTTCAAATTGCATTGTAGCAAAAGAGACAATTAAAAAAATTGCAAAATTTAAATTCAATTGATTATTGACAATGCATTTATCCTTAAAAGAGTTCAAATTTGTAAAAATTGTAAAAATGCAAAGTTTTAATTTTTAAATTCAATAATATTCTAAATACCAATCTCACGCTTCAATGTTGAGTCAAGTATAAATTTTTAGAAGAGAGTGGGGAAGCTTCTTATTGGAGCCCATTGCATTCGCTTTTTCTTAAGTGATATGGTTGTACCCAAAAAGTAAATAAATCATTTCAAATTGCTTTATAGCAAAGAAGACACTTAAAAAAATTACAAAATTTAAATTCAACAGATTATTGACAATCCATTTATCCCTAAAAGACTTTAAAAGTGTAAAAGGGCAATATTTTGATTTTTAAATTCAACGTTAATGCCATTGCATTTTGAGTAGAGAGAAAAACAAAATCTTTGAGTATGTTAATTGAAGAAAAATACAAGTAATGGACTTACTTGAATAGAATAGAATTTAGTGAATGAGTATTACAGAAACCAATCTCAGTCTTCAATGTTGGGCCAACCATAAATCTGTAGAGGGGAGTGGGGAAGCTTCTTATTAGAGTCCATTGCATTGTAGCAAAGGAGACAATTAAAAAAATTACAAAAATTAAATTCAATTGATTAGTGATAGTGCATTTATCCCTAGAAGTCTTTAAAATTGTAAAAATACAATGTTTTGATTTTTAAATTCAATGTTAATGCCATAGCTTTTTGAGTGGAGAGAAAAACTGATGCTGAAAACCCCAAAAAAGACGTGGTTTAGGAACACGAACTTAGGGTATTTAAGAAGGATATGGATGCCACATTCTAGAAAAGAAAGGAATTGGGAGTGATAAGTTAATTTGAACGCCATAAGAAGAAGTACCTCTTGATAAGTTCTTTAGTTCTTAAAAGAACTGAGGGAGGAAAACCCTTGCTTTTTATTTCACTCAAAGTTGTCTTATATGATTTTTTGTATACAAGGGGTGCCTATTTATAGGCTAAGATTGCAATCCTAAAAGGGCACAAATTCCTACTTAGGACAATTCCTTATCTAGGAGGAATTCCTATCTAGTGACAAATTCTTATACAAAAAATAAACTCTTAATTTGCAGCGACTACTATTACTTAGTCCTAACACTTTAAGTACTCTCATGATATTAATAAGGCCTGAACTCTCTTCCAAGCTTGAATTCACACCATTTGAAGCTTGGTTGGCCTGAATGTCCTTAATCAGCCCATTTAGTTCTTTTTTTATCTTTCTAAATCTAGCTCGTGTTATTAGGCCTCTTGGAATATACAATGGACTTCCTGCATCCTTAGAAGCCTTCCACCCTTCATCCTTATGGTTCTCATCAAAAACCTAATATTTAAATATGTGAATTGAAGAAAAATACAAGTAATGGACTCACTTGAATAGAATACAATTTAATGAATGAATATTATAAATACCAATCTCACGCTTCAATGTTGGGTCAAGCATAAATCTCTAGAGGAGAGTGGGGAAACTTCTTATTAGAGTCCATTACATTCGCTTTTTCTTAAGTGATATGGTTGTACCCGAAAAGTAAATAAATCATTTCAAATTGCATTGTAGCAAAGGAGACAATGAAAAAATTAAAAAATTTAAATTCAACTAATTAGTGACAAAAATTGTAAAAATACAATGTTTTGATTTTAAAATTCAATGTTAATGCCATAGCTTTTTGAGTGGAGAGAAAAACCAAATCTTTGAATATGTTAATTGAAGAAAAGTACAAGTAATGGACCCACTTGAATAGAATACAATTTAGAGGATGAATATTCTAAATACCAATCTCACGCTTTAATGCTAGGTCAAGCATAAATCTCTAGTGGGGATTGGGTAAGCTTCTTATTAGAGTCCATTGCATTCGTTTTTTCTTAAGTGATATGTTTGTACCCAAAAACTAGATAAATCTTTTCAAATTGCATTATAGCAAAGAAGACAATTAAAAAAATTTTAAAATTTAAATTCAACTCATTATTGATGGTGCATTTATCCCTAGAAGTCTTTAAAATTGTGAAAATACAATGTTTTCATTTTTAAATTCATGTTGATGCCACAACTTTTTGAGTGGAGAGAAAAACCTAATATTTAAATATGTTAATTAAAGAAAAATACAAGTAATGGACTCACTTGAATAGAATACAGTTTAGTGGATGAATATTACAAATACCAATCTCACGCTTCAATGTTGGGTCAAGCATAAATCTCTAAAGGGGAGTGGGAAGCTTTTTATTAGAATCCATTGCATTAACTTTTTCATAAGTGATATGTTTGTACCCAAAAAGTAAATAAATCATTTCAAATTGCACTGTAGCAAAGGAGAGAACTAAATAACTTACAAAATTTAAATTCAACTGATTATTGACATTGCATTTATCCCTAAAGGAGTTCAAAATTGTAAAAATTGTAACAATGCAATGTTTTGATTTTTAAATTCATTGTTAATGCCATTGCATTTTGAGTGGAGAGAAAAACCTAATACTTGAATATGTTAATTGGAGAAAAATACAAGTAATGGACACAAATGAATAGAATACACTTTAGTGGATGAATATTGTGAATACCAATCGCATGCCTTAATGTTGGGTCAAGCATATACCTTTAGAAGGGAGTGGGGAAGCTTCTTATTAGAGTCCAAAGCATTTGCTTTTTTTTAAGTGATATGTTTATACCCAAAATGTAGATAAATCATTTCAAATTGCATTGTAGCAAAGGAGACAATTAAAAAAATTACAAAACTTAAATTCAACTAATTATTGGCAATCCATTAATCCTTTGAAGAGTTTAAAATTGTAAAAATTACAAAAAATGCAATGTTTTGATGTTTAAATTCAATGTTAATGCCATTGCATTTTGAGTGGAGAGAAAAACATAATATTTCAATATGTTAATTGAAGAAAAATACAAGTAATGGACTCACTTGAATAGAATACAATTTAGTGGATGAATATTATAAATACCAATCGCACGCTTTATTGCTAGGTCAAGCATAAATCTCTAGAGGGAACTGGGGAAGTTTCTTATTAGAGCCCATTGCATTCGCTTTTTCTTAAGTGATATGTTTGTACCTGAAAAGTAAATAAATCATTTCCAATTGCATTGAAGCGAAGGAGACAATTAAAAAAATTACAAAATTTTAATTCAATTGATTATTGACAATGCATTTATCCCTAGAAGTCTTTAAAATTGTAAAATTGTAATGTTTTGATTTTTAAATTCAATGTTAATGTCATTGCATTTTTAGTGGAGAGAAAAACCTAATATTTGAATATGTTAATTGAAGAAAAATAGAAGCAATGCACTCACTTGAATAGAATACATTTTAGTGGATGAATATTATATATGCCAATCGCACGCTTCAATGTTGGGTCAAGAATAAATCTCTGAAGGGGAGTAAGGTAGCTTTGTATTAGAGTCCATTGCATTAGCTTTTTCTTAAGTAATATGTTTGTACCCAAAAAGTAGATAAATTACTGGACTCACTTGAATAGAATACAATTTAGTGGTTGAATTGTACAAATACCAATCTCACGCTGTAATGTTTGGGTCAAGGATAAATCTCTAATGAGGAGTGGGGAAGCTTCTTATTAGAGTTCGTTGCAATCGCTCTTTCTTAAGTGATATGTTTGTCCCCGAAAAATAAATAAATCATTTCAAATTGCATTGCAGCAAAGGAGACTATTAAAAAAATTACAAAATTTAAATTCAACTAATTATTGACAAAGCATTTATCCCTAGAAGACTTTAAAATTGTAAAAATGCAATGTTTTGTTTTTTAAATTCAATGTTAATGCCTTTGCATTTTGAGTGGAGAGAGAA
>JAHLGP010015704.1:0-15556 GCA_020141445.1 Bruguiera sexangula | reverse complement strand
AAAATTGTAAAAATGCAATGTTTGGATTTTTAAATTCAATGTTAATGGCTTTGCATTTTGAGTAGTGAGAAAAACCAAATCTTTGAATATGTTAATTGAAGAAAAATACAAGTAATGGACTCACTTGAATAAAATACAATTTAGTAGATGAATATTATGAAAACCAATCTCACACTTTAATGATGGGTCAACCATAAATCTCTAGAGGGGAGTGGGGAAGATTCTTATTAGAATCCATTGTGGTCACTCTTTTTTAAGTGATATGTTTGTACCTGAAAAGTAAATAAATCATTTCGAATTAAATTGCAGCAAAGGAGACAATGAAAAAAATTACAAAATTTAAATTTAACTGATTATTTACAATGCATTTAAACCTAGAAGTCTTTAAAATTGTAAAAATGCAATGTTTTGGTTTTTAAATTCAATGTTAATGCCTTTGCATTTTGAGTGGAGAGAGAAACCTAATATTTGAATATCTTAATTGAAGAAAAATACAAGTAATGGACTCACTTGAATAGAATACAATTTAGTGGATGAATATTATAAATACCAATCTCACGCTTCAATGTTAGGTCAAAGATAAATCTCTAGTGAGGAGTAGGGAAGCTTCTTATTAGAGTCCATTGCAGTCGCTCTTTCTTAAGTGATATGTTTGTACTCGAAAAGTAAATAAATCATTTCGAATTGCATTGTAGAAAAGGAGAAAATTAAAAAAATTACAAAATTTAAATTCAACTCATTATTGACAATGCATTTATCCCTAGAAGTCTTTAAAATTGTAAAAATGCAATGTTTGGATTTTTAAATTCAATGTTAATGACATTGCATTTTGAGTGGAGAGAAAAACCAAATCTTTGAATATGTTAATTGAAGAAAAATACAAGTAATGGACTCACTTGAATAGAATACAATTTAGTAGATGAATATTATAAAAACCAATCTCACACTTTAATTATAGGTCAACCATAAATCTCTAGAGGTGAGTGGGGAAGATTCTTATTAGAATCCATTGTGGTCACTCTTTCTTAAGTGATATGTTTGTACCTGAAAAGTAAATAAATCATTTTGAGTTGCATTGTAGCAAAGGAGACAATGAAAAAAATTATGAAATTTAAATTTAACTGATTATTGACCATGCATTTAACCCTAGAAGCCTTTAAAATTGTAAAAATGCAATGTTTTGATTTTTAAATTCAATGTTAATGCCATTGCATTTTGAGTGGAGAGAAAAACTTAATATTTGAATATCTTAATTGAAGAAAAATACAAGTAATGGACACACTTGAATAGAATACAATTAGTGGATGAATATTTTAAATACCAATCTCATGTTTTAATGTTAGGTCAAGCATAAATCTCTAATGGGGAGTGGGTAGGCTCCTTATTAGAGTCCATTGCATTCATTTTTTCTTCAGTGATATGTTTGTACCCAAAAAGTAAATTAATCATTTCCAATTACATTGTAGCAAAGGTGACAACTAAAAAAATTACAAAATTTAAATTCTATTAATTCTTCACAATGCATTTATCCCTAGAAGTCTTTAAAATTGTAAAAATGCAATGTTTTGACTTTTAATTCAATGTTAATGCCATTGCATTTTAAGTCAAGAGAAAAACCTAATATTTGAATATGTTAATTGAAGAAAAATACAAGTGATGCACTCACTTGAATAGAATACATTTTAGGGGATGAATATTATATATACCAATCGCACGCTTCAATGTTGAGTCAAGAATAAATCTCTAGAAGGGAGTGGGGAAGCTTCTTATTAAAGTCCATTGCATTCGCTTTTTCTTAAGTAATATGTTTTTACCAAAAAAGTAGATAAATTCTTTCAAATTGCATTGTAGCAAAGGAGACAATTAAAAAAATTACAAAATTTCAATTGAACTGATTATTGACATTGCATTAATCCCTTGAAGAGTTTAAAATTGGAAAAATTGTAAAAATGCAATGTTTTGATTTTTAAATTCAATGTTAATGCCATTGCATTTTGAGTGGAGAGAAAAACATAATATTTGAATGTGTTAATAGAAAAAAAATACATGTAATGGACTCACTTGAATACAATACAATTCAGTGGATGAATATTATAAATACCAATTTCAAGGTTCATTACTGGGTAAAGCATAAATCTCTAGAAGGGAATGGGGAAGCTTCTTTTTAGAATCCATTGCATTTGCTTTTTCTTAAGTGGTATGTTTGTACCCAAAAAGCAAATAAATGATTTCAAATTGCATTGTATCAAAGAAGACGATTAAAAAAATTACAAAATTTAAATTCAATTGATTAGTGACAATGCATTTATCTCTAGAAATCTTGAAAATTGTAAAAATGCAATGTTTTGATTTTTAAATTCAAAGTCAATGCCATTGCATTTTGAGTGGAGAGAAAAGCCTAATATTTGAATATGTTAATTGAAGAAAAGTACAAGTAATGGACTCACTTGAATATTATACAATTTAGTGGATGAATATTCTAAATACCAATCTTACGCTTCAATGTTGGGTCAAGCATAAATGTCTAGAGGGGAGTGGGGAAACTTCTTATTAGAGTCCATTGCATTTACTCTTTCTTAAGTGATATGTTTGTACCCAAAAGGTAGATAAATCATTTCAAATTGGATTGTAGCAAAGGAGACAATCAAAAAAATTACAAAATTTAAACTCAATTGATTATTGACAATGGATTTAACCGTAGAGGTCTTTAAAATTGTAAAAATGAAATTTTTTTATTTTTAAATTCAATATTAATGCCTCTGCATTTTAAGTGCAGAGAAAAACATAATATTTGACTATGTTAGTTGGAGAAAAATACAAGTATTGGACTCACTTGAATAGAATACAATTTTGTAGATGAATATTATAAAAACCAATCTCACACTTTAATGTTGGGTCAACCATAAATCTCTAGAAAGGAGTGGGGAAGATTCTTATTAGAATCCATTGTGGTCACTCTTTCTTAAGTGATATGTTTGTACCTGAAAAGTAAATAAATCATTTCAAGTTGCATTGTAGCAAAGGAGACAATGAAAAAAATTATGAAATTTAAATTTAATTGATGATTGACAATTCATTTAACCTTAAAAGCCTTTAAAATTGTAAAAATGCAATGTTTTGATTTTTAAATTCAATGTTAATGCCATTGCATTTTGAGTGGAGAGAAAAACCTAATATTTGAATATGTTAATTGAAGAAAAATACAAGAAATGGACTCACTTGAATAAAATACAATTTAGTGAATGAAAATTATAAATACCAATCTCACGCTTTATTGCTGGGTCAAGCATAAATCTCTAGAGGGGAGTGGAGAAGCTTCTTGTTAGAGTTCAGTGCATTCGCTTTTTCTTAAGTGGTATGTTTGTACCCAAAAAGTAGATAAATCATTTCAAACATTAGTGGATGAATATTATAATTATCGATCTCACACTTCAAAGTTACATTAAGCATAAATCTCTAAAGGGGAGTTGGGATTGCATTTGCTTTTTTGTAAGTGATATTTTTGTACCCGACAAGAAAATAAAGGATTTCAAATTGCATTGTAGCAAAGGAGACAATTAAAAAAATTACAAAATTTCCATTCAACTGATTAGTGACAATGCATTTATGCCTAGAAGTCTTTAAAATTATAAAAATGCAATGTTTTGATTTTTAAATTTGATGTTAATGCCATTGCATTTGAGTGGAGAGAAAAACCTAATATTTAAATATGTTAATTGAAGAAAAATACAAGTAATGGAGTCACTTGAATAGCATACAATTTAGTCGATGAATATCATAAAAACCAATCTCACACTTCAATGTTGGGTCAACCATAAATCCCTAGAGGGGAGTAGGGAAGCTTTTTATTAGAATCCATTGCAGTCACTTTTTCTTAAGTGATATGTTTGAACCTGAAAAGCAAATAAATCATTTTGAATTACATTGTAGCAAAGGAGACAATGAAAAAATTACAAAATTTAAATTTAATTGATTATTGACAATGCATTTAACCCTATAAGTCTTTAAAATTGTAAAAATGCAATGTTTTGATTTTTAAATTCAATGTTAATGCCTTTACATTTTGTGTGGAGAGAAAAACCTAATATTTGAATATCTTAATTGAAGAAAAATACAAGTAATGGACTCACTTAAATAGAATACAATTTAGTGGATAAATATTATAAATACTAATCTCACGCTTCAATGATAGGCCATGGATAAATCTCTAGTGAGGAGTAGGGAAGCTTCTTATTAGGGTCTATTGTTATTGCTCTTTCTTAAGTGATATGTTTGTATACGAAAAGTAAATAAATCATTTCAAATTACATTGTAGCAAAGGAGATTACAAATTTAAATTCAACTGATTATTGACATTGCATTTATCCCTAGAAGTCTTTAAAATTGTGAAAATGCAATGTTTGGATTTTTAAATTCGTGTTCATGCCACAGCTTTTTTAGTGGAGAGAAAAACTAATATTTAAATATGTTAATTGAAGAAAAATACAAGTAATGGACTCACTTGAATAGAATACAATTTAGTGGATGAATATTCTAAATATCAATCTCATGTTTTAATGTTAGGTCAAGGATAAATATCTCGAGGGGAGTGACAAGCTTTTTATTAGAGCCCATTGCATTTACTTTTTCCTAAGTGATATGTTTGTACTCAAAAAGTAGATAAATCATTTCAAATTGCATTGTAGTAGAGGAGATAATGAAAAAATTACAAATTTAAACACAACTAATTATTGACAATGCATTTATCCCTAGAGGAGTTCAAAATTGTAAAAATGCAATGTTTTGATTTTTAAATTCGGTGTTAATGCCATTGCTTTTTGAGTGGAGAGAAAAATCTTATACTTGAATATGTTAATTGGAGTAAAATACAAGTAATTGACACAGATGAATAGAATACACTTTAGTGGATGAATATTATAAATACCAATCGCACGCCTCAATGTCAGGTCAAGCATAAATCGCTAAAAGGGTGTGGGCAAGCTTCTTATTAAAGTCCATTGCATTTGCTTTCTTTTTTTCTGTGATATGCTTGTACCCAAAATGTAGATAAATCATTTCAAATTGCATTGTAGCAAAGGAGACAATAAAAAAAATTACAAAATTTAAATTGAACTAATTATTGGCAATGCATTAATCCCTTGAAGAGTTTAAAATTTTTGATTTTTAAATTCAATGTTAATGCCTTTGCATTTTGAGTGGTGAGAAAAACATAATATTTGAATATGTTAATTGAAGAAAAATACAATTCATCAACTCACTTGAATAAAATACACTTTACTGGATGAATATTATAAATAGCAATCTCACGCTTCACTGTTGGGTCAACAATAAATCTCTAGAGGAGAGTGAGGAAGCTTGTTGTTAGAGTCTAGTGCATTTGCTTTTCTTAAGTAACATGTTTGTACCTTAAAATTAGAAAAATCATTTCAAATTCCATTGTGGCAAATAAGTCAATTAAAAAAATTACAAAATTTAAATTTAATTGGTTAGTGAGAATGCATTTATCCTTATAAGACTTTAAAATTTCAAAAATTGTAAGAATGCAATGTTTTGACTTTTAAATTTGTTGTTAATCCCATGCACTTTAAGTAGTGACAAAAAACATAATATTTGAATACATTAATTGTAGAAAAAAACAAGTAACGAACTCAACTGTATTAAATACACTTTATTGGATAAATATTATAAATAGCAATCTCAAACATCAATATTGGGTCAAGCATAAATCTCTACAAGTGAGTGGGAAAACTTCTTATTAGAGGCCATTGCATTTTCTTTTTCTTAAGTAATATGTTTGTACCCAAAAAATTAAATAAATCATTTCAAATTGCATTATGGCCAAGGAGACAATTAAAAAAATTACAAAATTTAAATTCAACTGATTCTTGATAATGCATTTAACCTTATAAGACTTTAAAATTCTGAAAATTGTAAAAATGAAATGTTTTGATTTTTAGATTTATTGTTAATGCCATTGCATTTTGTGTGGTGAGAAAAACATATGTGAATTGAAGAAAAATACAACAAATGGACTCATTTGAATAAAATACACTTTCATGGATGAATATTATAAATATCAATCTTATGCTTCAATGTTGGGTCAAGATAAATGTGTAGAGGGGAATGGGGAAACTTTTTATTAGAGTCCATTGCATTTGCTTTTTCTTAAGTTCTATGTTTGTACCCAAAAACTAGATAAATCATTTCAAATTGCATTGTGGCCAAGGACACAATAAAAAAAATTACAAAATTTAAATTCAACTAATTATTGACAATGCATTTATCCCTGTAAGACTTTGAAATTTCAAAAATTGTAAAAATGCAATGTTTTGATTTTTAAATTTATTGTTAATCCCATTGCATTTTGAGTGGTGAGAAAAAGATAATATTTGAATATATTAATTGAAGAAAAAAACAAGTAATGGACTCAATTGTATAAAATACACTCTAGTGGATGAATATTGTAAATAGTAATTCCAAACATCAACATTGGGTCAAGCATAAATCTCTAGAGGTCAGTGGGAAAACTTCTTATTAGAGTCTATGGCATTTGCCTTTTCTTAAGTAATATGCTTGTAGACTAAAATTGTAGACATCATTACAAATTGCATTGTGGCAAAGGAGACAATTAAAAAATTTACAAAATTTAAATTCAACTGATTATCGACAATTCATTTATCCCTAAAAGACGTTTAAATTATTAAAATTGTAAAAATGTAATATTTTTATTTTTAAATTTATTGTTAATTCTATTTTTATTTTTATTTTTATTTTAAATGTAATATTTTTATTGTTAAGTGGTGAGAAAAACATAATATGTGAATATGTTAATTAGAGACAAATACAAGTAATGAACTCAATTGAATAAAATACACTATAAATAGTAATCCTAAACTTCAATGTTAGGCCAAGCATGAATCTTTAGAGGGTGGTGGGGAAACTTCTTCTTAGAGTCCATAGCATTTGCTTTTCTTAAGTAATAGGTTTGCAAACATAAATTAGAGAAATCATTACAAATACCATTGTGGCAAAGGAGACAATTAAAAAATTTACAAATTTTAAATTCAACTGATTATTGACAATGCATTTATCCCTAGAAGACTTTAAGATTGTAAAAATTGTAAAAATGCAATGTTTTGATTTCTAAATTTATTGTGAATGTCATTGCATTTTGTGTAGTGAGAAAAACGTAATATTTGATTATGTTAATTGAAGAAAAATACAAGTAATTGGCTCACTTGAATAAAATACACTTTAGCAGGTGAATATTATAAATAGCAATCCCAAGTCTCAAACATAAATGTTTAGAGGGGAGTGCGGACACTACTTTTTAGAGTCCATTGCATTTGTTTTTCTTAAGTAATATGTTTGCAAACTAAAATTATAAAAATCATTAGAAATTCCATTGTCACGAAGGAGACAATTAAAAAATTTACAAAATTTAAGTTCAACTCATTATTGACAATGCATTTATCCCTATAAGACTTTAAAATTGTAAAAAATGTAAAAATGCAATATTTTGTTTTTTAAATTTAATATTAAAGCCATTGCATTTTGAGTGGAGAGAAAAATATAATATTTGAAAATGTTAATTGAAGAAAAATACAATTCATGAATTCACTTGAATAAAATACAATTTAATGGATAAATGTCATAAATAACAATCCCAAGCTTCTATGTTGGGTCAAGTATAAATCTCTAAAGGGGAGTGGGGAAATTTCTTATTAGAGTGCATTGCATTTGCTTTTTCTTAAGTAATATGTTTGTACCCAAAAAGTAAATAAATAATTTCAAATTGCATTGTAGCAAAGGAGACAATTAAAAAAATTACAAAATTTAAATTCAACTGATTATTGACAATGCATTTATCCTAAAAGACTTTAAAATTCTAAAAATTGTAAAAATGCAATGTTTTGATTTTTAAATTTATTATTAATGTCATTGCATTTTGAGTGGTAAGAAAAACGTAATATTTGAATATGTTAATTGAAGAAAAATTACAGGTAATGCACTCACTTGAATAAAATACACTTTTGTAAATGAATATTATAAATAGCAATCCCACACTTCAATGTTGGGTCTAACATATATCTCTAGAGGGGAGTGGGGAAACTTCTTATTAGAGTCCATTGCATTTGCTTTTTCTTAAGTAATATGTTTATACCTAAAAAGTAGATAAATCATTTCAACTTGCATTGTAGCAAAGGAGACAATTAAAAAAAATTACAAAATTTTAATTCAAGATATTATTGACAATGCATTTATCCCTATAAGACTTTCAAATTTCACAAATTGTAAAAATGCAATGTTTGGATTTTTGCATTTATTGTTAATCCCATTCCATTTTGAGTGGTGAGAAAAACATAATATTTGAATATGTTAATTGAAGAAAAAAACAAGTAATGGACTCAATTGTAGAAAATACACTTTAGTGGATGAATATTGTAAATAATAATCTCAAACATCAATATTGGGTCAAACATAAATCTCTAAAGGTGAATGGGAAAACTTCTTATTAAAGTCTATTGCATTTGGTTTTTCTTAAGTAATATGTTTGCACCCAAAAATTAGATAAATAATTTCAAATTGCATTGTGGCCAAGGAAACAATTAGAAAAATTACAAAATTTAAATTCAATTGATTATTGACAATGCATTTATCCCTAGAAGACTTTAAAATTCTAAAAATTGTAAAAATTGAATGTTTTGATTTTTAAATTTATTGTTAATATCATTGCATTTTGAGTGGTGAGAAAAACACAATATTTGAATATGTTAATTGAAGAGAAAAACAACTAATAAACTCAATTGTATAAAATACAATTTAGTGGATGAATATTGTAAACAACAATCCCAAACATCAAGATTGGGTCAGACATAAATCTCTAGAGATTAGTGGGAGAACTTCTTATTAAAGTCCATTGCATTTGCCCTTTATTAAGTAATATGTTTGAAGACTCGAATTGTAGAATTCATTACAAATCGCATTGTGGTAAAAGTGACAATTAAAAAATTTACAAAATTTAAATTCAACTGATTATTGACAATACATTTATCCCTATAAGATGTTAAAATTCTAAAAATGTAATGTTTTGATTTTTAAATTTATTGTTCATTCCATTGCATTTTGAGTGGTGAGAAAAACATAATATGTGAATATGTTAATTGAAGAAAAATACAAGCAATAGACTCACTTGAATAAAATACACTTTTGTGGATGAATATTATAAATAGTATCTCAAGCTTTAATGTTAGGTCAAGCCTAAATCTTTGGAGGGGAGTGGGGAAACTTTTTCTCAGAGTCTATCACATTTGCCTTTTCTTAAATAATATGCTTGCAAATTGAAATTATAGAAATCATTACAAATACCATTGTGGGAATGAAGACAATTAAAAAATTAACAAAATTTAAATTTAACTGATTATTAACAATGCATTTAACCCTATAAGACTTTTAAATTGTAAAAATGCAAAGTTTTGAGTGTTGAGAAAAGTATAATATTTGAATATGTTCATTGAAGAAAAATACAATTCACGAACTCACTTGAATAAAATACACTTGAGCAGATGAATATTATAAATAGCAATCCCAAGTCTCAATGTTGGGTCAACCATAAATGTCTAGAGGTGAGTAGGGAAACTTCTTATTAGAGTCTGTTGCATTTGTTGTTTCTTAAGTAATATGTTTGTACCAAAAATTAGATAAATCATTTCAAATGCATTGTCGCAAAGGAGACAATTAAAAGAATTACAAAATTTAAATTCAATTGATTATTGACAATGCATTTATCCCGACAAGACTTTAAAATTGTAAAAATTGTAAAAATGCAATTTTTTGATTTTTAAATTTATTGTTAATGTCATTGCATTTTGAGTGGTGAGAAAAACAAAATATTTGAACATGTTAATTGAAGAAAAATACAAGTAATGGACTCATTTGTATAAAATACATCTCAGTGGATGAATATTATAAATAGTAATTCCAAGCTTCAATGTTGGGTCAAGCATAAATCTCTATAGGAGTGTGGGGAAGCTTATTGTTAAAATCCATTGCATTTGCTTTTTCTTAAGTAATATGTTGGTACTCTAAATTTAGAAAAATCATTTCAAATTGCATTGTGGCAAATAAGACAATTCATAAAATTATAAAATTTAAATTCAGCTGATTATTAACAATGCATTATCCCTAAAAGACTTTAAAATTTCAAAAATTGAAAAATGTAGTGTTTTAATGTTTAAATTTTTTGTTAATTCCATTGCATTTTGAGTGGTGAAAAAAATATAATAATTGAATATTTTAATTGAAGAAAAATACAATTCATGAACTCACTTGATGAAAATACACTTTAGCGGATGAATATTATAACGAGCAATCCCAAACTTCAATGTTGGGTCAAGCATAAATCTTTAAAGGGGAGTGGAAAAGCATGTTGTTAGAGTACATTGCATTTGTTTTTTTCTTAAGTAATATGTTTGAACTCTAAAATTAGAAAACTCATTTCAAATTACATTATGGCAAATAAGACAATTCATAAAATTACAAAATTTAAATTCAACTGATTATTGACAATGTATTTAACCCTAGAAGACTTTAAAATTCTAAAGATTGTAAAAATGCGAAGTTTTGATTTTTAAATTTATTGTTAATTACATTGCATTTTATATGGTGAGAAAAACATAATATTTGAATATGTTAATTGAAGAAAAATACAACTAATGGACTCACTTGAATAGAATACACTTTAATAGATGAATATTATGAATAGCAATCCAATGCTTCAATGTTGGGTCAAGCATAAAGGTGTAGAGGGGAGTGGGGAAACTTCTTATTAGAGTCCATTACATTTGCTTTTTCTCAAGTTACATGTTTGTACCCAAAAACTAGATAAATCATTCCAAATTGCATTGTGGCCAAGTAAATAATTAAAAAAGTACAAAATTTAAATTCAATTGATTATTGACAATGCACTCATCCCTAGAAGACTTTAAAATTGTAAAAATTGTAAAAATGCAATGTTTTGATTTTAAAATTTATTGTCAATGCCATTACATTTTGAGTGGCGAGAAAAACAAAATATTTAAATATGTTAGTTGAAGAAAAAAACAAGTGATGGACTCACTTGTATAAAATACACCTTAGTGGATGAATATTATAAATAGCAATCCCACATATCAATGTTGCATCAATCATAAATGTCTAGGGGGGAGTGGAGAATCTTCTTATTAGAGTCCATTGCATTTGATTTTTCTTAAGTTATATGTTTTTACCCTAAAATTAGAAAAATCATTTCAACTAATTATTGATAATGCATTTATCGCTAGAAGACTTTAAAATTTCAAAAATTCAAAAAACACAGTGTTTTTATGTTTAAATTTTTTGTTAATCCCATTGTAATTTGAGTGGTAAGGAAAACATAATATTTGAATATATTAATTGAAGAAAAATAGAATTCATGAACTCACTTGAATAAAATACACTTTAGCAGATGAATATTATAAATAACAATCCTAAGCTTCACTGTTGGGTCAAGAATAAATCTCTAAAGGAGAGTGGAGAAGCTTGTTGTTAGAGTCTAGTGCATTTGCTTTTTTTAAAGGATTATGTTTGTACGCCAAAATTAGAAAAATCATTTCAAATGGCATTGTGGCAAATAAGACAATTAAAAAAATTACAAAATTTAAATTCAACTGATTATTAACAATACATTTATCCCTAAAAGACTTTAAAATTGCAATAATTGTAAAAATCCAATGTTTTGATTTTTAAATTTATTGTCAATGCCATTGCATTTTGAGTGGTGAGAAAAACGTCATATTTGAATATGTTAATTAAAGAAAAATGCAAGTAATGGACTTACTTGAATAAAATGCACTTTAGTGGATGAATATTATAGATAGTAATCTCAAATTTCAATGTTGGGCCTAGCATAAATCTTTAGAGGAGAGTGAGGAAACTTCTTCTTAGAATCTATCGCATTTGCTTTTTCTTAAGTAATATGTTTCCAAACTGAAATTATAGAAATCATTACAACTTCCATTGTAGCAAAAGACACAATTTAAAAATTTACAAAATTCAAATTCAACTGATTATTGACAATGCATTTATCCCTAGAAGATTTTTAAATTGCAAAAATTAAACACAGTGTTTTAATGTTTAAATTTTTTGTTAATCCCATTGCATTTTGAGTGGTGAGAAAAACATAATATTTGAATATGTCAATTGAAGAAAAATACAATTCATGAACTCACTTGAATAAAATACACTTTAGTAGATGAATATTATAAATAGCAATCTCAAACTTTAATGTTGGGTCAAGCATAAATCTTTAGAGGAGAGTGGGGAAGCATGTTATTAGAGTACATTGCATTTGCTTTTTCTTAAGTAATATGTTTGAACTTTAAAATTAGAAAACTCATTTCAAATTGCATTGTGGCAAATAAGACAATTCATAAAATTACAAAATTTAAATTCAATTAATTATTGACAATGCATTTATCCCTAGAAGACTTTAAAATTTTAAAAATTGTAAAAATGCAATGTTTTGATTTTAAATTTATTGTTAATGCCTTTTCATTTTGAGTTATGAGAAAAACAAAATATTTAAATATCTTAATTGAAGAAAAATACAAGTAATGGACTCACTTGTATAAAATAGACCTTAGTGGATGAATATTATAAATAGCAATCCCAAGCTTCAATGTTGGGTCAAGCATAAATGTCTTGAGGGGATTAGGGAAACTTCTTACTAGAGTCCATTGCATTTAGTTTTTTTTAAGTAATATGTTTGCACCCAAAAATTAGAAAACTCATTTCAAATTGCATTGTGGCAAATAAGACAATTCATAAAATTACAAAATTTAAATTCAATTGATTATTGACAATGCATTTATCCCTAGAAGACTTTAAAATTCTAAAAATTGTAAAAATGCAATGTTTTGATTTTAAATTTATTGTTAATGCCATTTCATTTTAAGTTGTGAGAAAAACATAATATTTAAATGTCTTAATTGAAGAAAAATACAAGTAATGGACTCACTTGAATAGAATACACTTTAGGGGATGAATATTATAAATACCAATCTCACACTTCAATGTTGGGTCAAGCATAAATCTCTAGAGGGGAGTGGGGAAGCTTCTTATTAGAATCCATTGCATTTTCTTTTTCTTAACTAATATGTTTGTACCCAAAAAGTAGATAAATAATTTCAAATTGCATTGTCACAAAGGAGACAATTAAAAAAATTATAAAATTTAAATTTAATAGATTATTGACAATGCATTTATCCCTATAAGGCTTTAAAATTTCACAAATTGTAAAAATGCAATGTTTTGATATTTACATTTATTGTTAATCCCATTCCATTTTGAGTGGTGAGAAGAACATAATATTTGAATATGTTAATTAAAGAAAAATACTAGTAATGGACTCACTTGAATAGAATACACTTTGGTGGATGAAGATTATAAATAGCAATCCCATGCTTCAATTTTGGGTCAAGCATAAATCTCTTAAGGGGAGTGGGGAAACTTCTAACTAAAATCCATTGCATTTCCTTTTTCTTAAGTAATATGTTTGCACCCAAAAATTAGAAAACTCATTTCAAATTGCATTGTGGCAAATAAGACAATTCATAAAATTACAAAATTTAAATTCAATTGATTATTGACAATGCATTTATCCCTAAAAGACTTTAAAATTCTAAAAATTGTAAAAATGCAATGTTTTGATTTTAAATTTATTGTTAATGCCATTGCATTTTGAGTTGTGAGAAAAACATAATATTTAAATGTCTTAATTGAAGAAAAATACAAGTAATGGACTCACTTAAATAAAATACACTTTAGGGGATGAATATTATAAATACCAATCTCACACTTCAATGTTGGGTCAAGCATAAATCTCTAGAGGGAGTGGGGAAGCTTGTTGTTAGAGTACATTGCATTTGTTTTTTCTTAAGTAATATTTTTGTACCATAAAATTAGAAAAATCATCTAAAATTGCATTGTGGCAAATGAGACAATTAAAAAAATTACAAAATTTAAATTCAATTGATTATTGACAATGTATTTAACCCTATAAGACTTTAAAATTCTAAAGATTGAAAAAATGCAAAGTTTTGATTTTTAAATTTATTGTTAATTCCATTGTATTTTATATGGTGAGAAAAACATAATATTTGAATATGTTAATTAAAGAAAAATACAACTAATGGACTCACTTGACTATAATACACTTTAGTGGATGAGTATTATAAATAACAATCCCAAATTGCAATGTTGGGTCAAGCATAAATGTGTAGAGGGGAGTGGGGAAACTTCTTATTAGAGTCCATTGTATTTGTTTTTTCTTAAGTTACATGTTTGTACCCAAAAACTAGATAAATCATTCCAAATTGCATTGTGGCCAAGTAGATAAGTAAAAAAGTACAAAATTTAAATTCAATTGATTATTGACAATGCACTCATCCCTAGAAGACTTTAAATTGTAAAAATTGTAAAAATGCAATGTTTTGATTTTAAAATTTATTGTCAATGCCATTACATTTTGAGTTGTGAGAAAAAGAAAATATTTGAATATGTTAATTGAAGAAAAATACAAGTAATGGATTCATTTGTATAAAATACACCTTAATGGATGAATATTATAAATAGCAATCTCACGCATCAATGTTGGGTCAACCATAAATGTCTAGAGGGGAGTGGAGAATTTTCTTATTAGAGTTCATTGCATTCGCTTTTTCTTAAGTTATATGTTTGTACCCTAAAATTAGAAAAATCATTTCAACTGATTATTGACAATGCATTTATTGCTAGAAGACTTTAAAATTTCAAAAATTCAAAAAACACAGTGCTTTTATGTTTAAATATTTTGCACCCAAAAAATAGATAAATCATTTCAAATTGCATTGTGGCAAAGGAGACAATTAAAAAAATTACAAAATTTAAATTCAACTAATTTTTGAGAATGCATTTATCCCTATAACACTTTAAAATTGTAAAAATTGTAAAATTGCAATGTTTTGTTTTTAAAATTTATTGTCAATACCATTACATTTTCAGTGGTGAGAAAAAAAAATTTGAATATTTTAATTGAAGAAAAATACAAGTAATGGACTCACTTGTACAAAATACACCTTAGTGGATGACTATTATAAATAGCAATCCCAAGCTTCAAGTTGGGACAAGCATAAATCTCTAAAGGAGAGTGGGGAAGCTTGTTCTTAGAGTACATTGCATTTGCTTTACTTAAGTAATATGTTTGTACCCTAAAATTAGAAAAATCATTTCAAATTGCATTGTGGCAAATAAGACAATTAAAAAAATTACAAAATTTAAATTCAACTGATTATTGACAATGTATTTAACCCTAGAAGACTTTAAAATTCTAAAGATTGTAAAAATGCAAAGTTTTGATTTTTGAATTTATTGTTAATTACATTGCATTTTATATGGTGAGAAAAACATAATATTTGAATATGTTAATTAAAGAAAAATACAACTAATGGACTCACTTGAATAGAATACACTTTAAAGGATGAATATTATAAATAATAAT
>JAHLGP010015692.1:0-19530 GCA_020141445.1 Bruguiera sexangula | reverse complement strand
AATATGAAATTAATTAATTAAAAATTGAGATAAAATGATTAAAAAAAGGGGTATCAATATTAGAATTAGTAATTGAAAAAGATGAAAATCCTCTTAATATTCTAGATAATTTTTTAAATAGCATACTTAGATTATTGTTGTAATTAATAAGGAAAATATCTTTTTTATCACAACCTTAATTGACTCAAGCATTGATATGAATTGTATTAATAAAGAGATAATCCTCTTAAAATATTTTTCAAAAATAATAAAAGTGTTAAATATTGCTGACAAAAGCAAGTTTGTTATTAAGTATAAACTATCCCAAACTCCTATGTACAATGAAGGAATTTGCATTGAAATTCCATTCATACTAGTTAAGAACCTATGACAAGATATTTTAGGAAATCCTTTCTTTACATATGTTATATTCTATTAAAGAAATTACCAATAAAGGGATTTTCTCTAAAATAGATGGAGAGCTTATTAGTATTAAGTTTCCATCTACCCTTTAAGATCCTCCTAATATTCTAGATACTTCTTTAAAAGAAGAATTAAGTACTTTTTAATACGTGAATTTAATTGATAGGTTTATTGCTCATAAATTGCATACTCAGATTATTGTTATAGTTAATAAGGAGTATATCTTTTCTATTATAACCTTAATTGACTCAAATACTGATATGAATTGTATTAATGAAGGGATAGTCCCCTTAAAATACTTTTCAAAAATAATAGAAGTGTTAAACATTATTGGCAAAAGTAAGTTTGTTATTCAGTATAAATTTTGCCAAACTACTCTAGGCAACAAAGGAATTTGTATTGAAATTTCATTCATACTAGTTAAAAACCTATCGCAAGATGTTATTTTGGGAAATCCTTTATTGCAAATGCTATATCTTATTAAAGAAATTACCAATAAAGGGATTTTCTCTAAAATAGATGGAGAGTTTATTAGTTTTAAATTTGTATCTACCCCTCAATATAGGGAGATAGATTTACTTCAAAAAACAATAAGAAGAAAAAAGAGATTTATTCAATCTCTTTAAAGTCAAAATTAAACATTTATAAGTAAAAATTAATACTCTTGTTTTTCATGTCAAGATACAAGAAATATAAAGAAATTTAAAAACAATAGTCTTTGCAGAGATTCCTACAGCGTTTTAGAATAAGAAAAAGCATGTGGTATAATTGCTATATGAAGTGACTTTTAATGAAAATCAAATTCTTACTAAGGCTTGATGCATAGCTATG
Source organism: Bruguiera sexangula (assembly GCA_020141445.1). Classification (NCBI taxonomy): domain Eukaryota; kingdom Viridiplantae; phylum Streptophyta; class Magnoliopsida; order Malpighiales; family Rhizophoraceae; genus Bruguiera; species Bruguiera sexangula. The sequence continues at coordinate 18,297 of JAHLGP010015692.1, read as the reverse complement.
AGGTCAAGGTATTTAAAGATATGTGTACAGAAAATAAATGATCTCTTTCAAAAAAAAAAAAAAAAAAGACTTATTAGAAAAAGTAACAGCTCATGGAGTTGCCTAATATTTTATGTTGAAAATGCTGTAAAATTAGAGTAAAGAATTCTAAGATTAGTTATTAACTATAAGCCTTTAAACAGGACATTAAGATAAATTAGATATCTTATACCTAATAAGAAAATTTTACTTAATAGGCTTTATAAAACCCAAGTACTTTCAAAATTTGATATAAAATATTGTTATTGGCAAATCAAGATTCATAAAAAGGATAATTATAAAATAACATTTACAATACCATTCGAATATTATGAATGAAATGTAATGTCTTTTGAGTTAAAAATACACCCTTTAAATTTTAAAAGATTATGAAAGAAATATTTAATACTTATGTAGTATTTACTATTGTTTATATTGATGATATATTGGTATTTTTTAAGACAATAAAGCAACATTTTAAGCATTTAAACCTATTTTTAAAGGTTATTGAAAAAGTTGGATTAACCATATTAGTTAAAAAGCTAAAGTTATTCCAAGCTAGAGTCAGATTCCTTGGTCATTTCATTGAAAATGACACTATTATTCCTATTGATTAAACAATCGAGTTTGCCTATAAATTTCTTGATAAGATTAGAGAAAAACAACAATTGCAAAGGTTTTTAGAATATTTGGATTATATTTCAAAATTTTATAAAGAATTAGCTTTTGATACTAAGATTTTATTTGAAAGATTAAAGAAAAATCCTTTTGAATGGACAAATAAGCATACTAAAGCAATTAAGAAGATAAAATTGAAAAAAAAGAACTACCATGCCTAACTCTTCCTTATCCTAATGCCTTTAAAATAGTTAAAACTGATACATCAGATAAGGGTTATGGAGGAATCCTTAAGCAAAGGATTAACTCAAAAAATTGCTTATTCGCTTCACTTCAAGAGTATGGAGTTAGAGTTAATTACTCTACTATTAAAAAAGAAATCTTAGCTATTGTGTTATGCATTTAAAAGTTTGAAAGTGATCTTATTAAATTAGATATTCCTTTTAAGAACTAACTGTAAGGTAGTAAAAAATTTCCTTACTAAAGACATTAAAAACATCACCTTTAAAGAAATCTTTGCTAGATGGTAAGAAATACTTTTTACGTTTAATTTTGATATTGAGTTTATTACAAGAAATTCTAACTTTTTGCTAGATTTCCTAACCCATAAATTTTTGTAGGGAATTAAGAGATGAGTAAAAGGCCTCTTATACAAGAGCCCCAATCACCAGCAAATTCTGTTAATTCATTGGCTAAAGGTGCAAAAGACAAGGAAACTTATAAACTTTGTGATGATACTTATAAGCAAGCTTTGGACAAATTAATAACATATCCTTTAATTTCTAAGCACATAGATTTTTTATGTGCTATTAAAAATAATTATACTCAGCTCAGACCTAATGAGGTCACATGGTTTTATTTTAAAGATGATATGTATTGTCTTAATAATATAAAGGATTACGTATATTATTAGTAGATATTTCATGAAATAGGCTTAGTGGCAATTGAACCCATAAAGAAAGGATCTAGAAATGGATTTGGTTACGCCTTTTGAGATTAGGCCTTTGCCAAATTCAAGTTAAAGAGAATTCTTTATCTAAAGGATTAGTAGGCAAATCTCTTTGACTACCGAGAACTAAAGGAATAATGGAAAGTTAAAACTTACAATTACTTTGATTATATTGAAGTATAGGAAAAAGTCTTATTATATGAAAATAGGTAAAGGAAATTTAGTTCGTTCATTCAAATACATCTTCCAAATGACACAAAAGGATTTCCAAATTGGTTTAAAAGTTGGTTTTTTTAAGTAAGGTTTACATTATTTAACTTTACCTATAAATGAAGAACTATTTATGAACAATTTTGTGAAGCAAACAAAGAGGCTAAAGGCCCCTTGTTAATGTTTGTAACCTAGTATCATGTTCTATAGATTATTAAATGAGACTATACCATTATCATTAAACAAGTTAATATCTTAGATGTTGACATTAGACTTGTTTAATAGCTGGCAAAACAATTAATTTTTTATGGTGGGAAAAATTTGACTTTTTTATTATGATGGAGTCTACACGAGAAAAGGAGTCATTTATATAAATGATCCTAAGGCTCCATTACCAAAGTCTACCTTACTAATTTTGAAGAGATATTGAAGATTTTAATGAAATTTATATTAAAAGAAAGGTTCTTAGAAATGATGGCTGCTTTGCTTTAACTAGATAAAGACACCTAAGATGACTAAATTGAGATTAGTTAAAAGTACCTTAATGATGATATTATACAAGATTTTCAAGACCCATATAAGTTATAAAAGGAAAAGGATAAGCAACTTTCAATGAACAAGATGTTATGGGTCAGCTTTAATAAAACTACTTTAGTAAAAGTAGAGGATAATGGAAAACAATAAAGAATTCCACTTTGAAAAATAGATTTCTCCCATTATGGTTATCACCTTTTTCTATGTATAAATAAGACTTCTCATAAGTTAAGAAGGGTAGAGTCTAATTTGCTTCTTTCTTTCCTTTATAATATCTGCCTTTTCTCTTTTGTAACATAAACTTGTAATGATATTCAACATTCAATGAAAACTTTATTTCTATAAGTATTGTGTTCCTCATTGTCTTCTTTTAGATTGGTGTAAGATAGGAATGGGTATATATATCTATGTATATGTATATATATATATATATATATATATATATACATATATATAATGAAAAGTATGTATGTATGTATGTAGATATATAACAAAAAATATATAAAAACCAATTTAAGCCCACCATTCTAAAATAAAACAATAAGGAATAGAATACTAGTAAATGATCTTCTCCAATATACACTATATCTATTAAATTTAGTTAAAATTCTTGAAAAAAAAAGTTATAAGCAATATCCTATAAACCTTATGCATGATAAAAGTTGGTAGCAATAAAATGTTTCATTACTTTGAGAAATGATTAACTGGATAAAGGTCTCGTCCATATGTGTGACAAACCAATCAATATTGTTTACTTAATACTAACTAGAGACTAACTTTCACTTCCTATTAAATTCAAAGTTTTATCAAATTAATTTCTTAAGGAAATAAACCTCATTTCATCTCATAAATGGTGGGGCCATGAGCAATTCATGAACCGTAGCTTGACCTTTAAGCATGCTTAATACTACAAACATTATTGGCTTAAGTGTAGGTGATGGATTAGTAGATAACAATGCTACTTCAACTATTCTAATAAATTCCTCATTCAATTCTAATCTTAATTTTGAGTCGACAAACTCCATAGTCTGATAGAAAATGATTGAAATATTTTTTAGACAAGTGATGTTATTGCTCCTTTCTGATGCAGAAAATCCCAAAAAGACATGGCTTAGGGACCTAACACACACAAGGAATCAAAGAACAATTAGGAAAGCAAAATTAGAGTTTAACAACACAAACCCTAGACCCAACATTCAAAAGAGCATGAACCTAGGGTATTCAAGAAACATATGGATGCCACTCAAAGTTGTCTAATGAATAGTATGATCTTTAGGAGTTTACATGAGGTGCCTATTTATAGGCTAAGATAGCAATTCTAAAGAGGCACAAATTTCTAATTAGGACAATTCCTTTAACAAATTACCACAAAGATTTTTAACAAATTAAGTAGTTGTAAATGTCTTGATATTAGTATATATATAGTTTTAAAAATAAACATACAGTTTTTTGAGTTTACATAATAATTATCATTCTTGAATTTCAATAATATAGTAATTATGTACTAGTTTGTGAAAATTAAATTTCATTTTATTATAATTATTCATTTGACATTATTTATTCTTTAGTCTAATTAATGTTTCTTTATATTAAGTGTTGTTAAACCTTAATAATATAAAAATTTATTATAATCTTTAGTTGGCTCAACCATGAATAAAAAATAAAATAAAATGAATACAATACTTTTGATATGAACTCCGATTATTTGTAAATGGAACCCAACACCAATGTTGGTATAGGATTGTTCTAACAAAGGTTAAGGGATTTTGGAGTTCTGACCTAATGATTATAAACAACCAAGAACCAGAACTATAAGATTTAGACGCCACTCCCAACAACAAAATGTTGAAGAAGATAAGTCTATTGAACCAACACACTCAAGTATGAAAGTTCAGAATTAGTTCTCAAAGAACTAGAGAAAATAGCTCATACATTCATCTTCTTATGGTACTCTTCCACACTCTTGGAACCTTGCGTAAGGCTCTACAACTTGTTATACAAATCCCTATAATAAGAGCTGGGAAAAAAATCTCCTTCTCATCACAATCTTTAACTCATTCCAAGTTTCTACGGTTCTCTCAAAATTTCTTCTCCTAGTGGTAACTTGTTGGTCCCACCATACTACAGTATAATCAGTGAACTCTGCTACAACTAACTTCACCTTCTTCTCCTCAGAGAAGTTGTGGCACTCATATATTAATTCTACCCTTCGTTCCCAATCCAAATAGACATTAGGGTCAGCTTTCCCTTGGAAAGAAGGTATTTTCATTTTAATACTACTAAGATTTTTGTCTACTCCTTCCTCCACTCTAATTCTGTTATCCCAACCTCCATTGTACCTATCATGAACATTTTCATTGCCTCTTACTCCTCTACCATTCCTATTACCACGTCCTCCTCTAAAACCACCTCTGAAGTTTCTACTAACATTATCACCATCATCACAATAATCATCACCATCTTCACCAAAGTCATGTTCAAATTGCTCCTTCGTGACCCTCTCAGCTGGCCTCTTAGGGTTGACACTCGATTCCCCTTCTATTTTATCCATCCTGTCTCGAACTTCCCAAAACATTTGGTCAATCCTATCAAACTTCTGCTCTAAGGATTTCATAAGCAATTTGAAATCTGGAACAACTAATTCCTCTTCTCCATGTGGGAAACTGCCTTCTTTGGCATTGGACATTGTGTATACCAGATTGTTAGTAAAAAAAGAATATACCTCACAAAACTCACTCTCTTGCGTGTTTGCTCTCCTCAACCCTCGTGTTTCACACAATGAATTGCAAGACTCTAAGAGCTATTTCAATAGTTCCAAGCAAACTAAATTCAAAACAAACATAACTTGAATATATCAATCTTAGACCTACCTCTTCAGAGAAGTGACACAGCCAAAAAGATGGGCAATAAAGCAAACAAAATGACAAGGAACTCAATGGTATAAGCAGTGCAATCGGACAACAATCAGTTTCGAATATAATTGAGTAACTGACCAATTGAGCAATGAACCCGTTTTTTTTTTTTTTTTGGATTTACTAATGGGTACTTCTGTAGAAGAAACAAATATCAGAAGAGAAACCCACAAAATACACGATTTTTGTTTTTGTTTTTGTTTTCCTTTTTGTGTTTTTTTGTTTCTCTTTTCGATTATTCAATCAACAATGAACAATACACGAAAGAGATGATAACAAAAGTATAACTAACCTGAGTTAGAGCCAAGGCTCTGATACCAAATGATATGAACTCCGATTATTTGTAAACGGAACCCAACACCAATGTTGGTATAGGATCGTTCTAACAAAGGTTAAGGGATTTTGGAGTTCTGACCCAATGATTATAAACAACCAAGAACTGCAACACTATGTAGAGCTTGAAGACATGGTACACATTGCCATGAAAGTTGAGAGGCAACTTAAGGGAAGGAGCACTTCTAGATATAATCAGAACTTAGGTTCATCTATTTGGAAGTCAAACTGGGGGAAGAAGGAAGAGAAGATGACTTCTAAGCTTAAAACCAATTCACATAGACCTCAGATTAGTGGGGGCAGCTTGGAAAGGGGAAAATCTGAAGAAAAACTTGAGGGCACCCAAGGAAAAACTAGAGACATCAAATGCTTTAGATGTCTGGGTAAGGGCCATGTGGCTTCACAATGTCCTAATAAGAGAACCATATACCTTAAGGAGAATGGTGACTATTTGTCTGGCAGTGATGCTAGTGATGAAGACCAAATGCCACCACTAGAGGATGCTGGTGATGTTGATGAGGGGATAGAGTATCCAGAGCATGGTGGACGACTTTTAGTATCAAGGAGAGCCCTTAGTGTGCAGGTTAAGGAGGAGGATGACATTGAGATACAGCGGGAAAATATTTTCCATACTCGATGTTTACTTCAAGATAGACTCTGTTGCTTGATCATCGATGGCGGTAGTTGCACTAATGTAGCAAGTACAGAGTTGGTGGACAAATTAAACTTGCCTAAAACCAAACACCCTAGACCATATAATTTGCAATGGTTGAATGACAATGGAGTGGTGAAAGTGACTAAACAAGTTGTGGTTCCATTTTCCATCGGTAGATATAAGGATGAGCTATTTTATGATGTTGTACCTATGCAGGCTGGGCATTTGTTATTGGGCCATCCTTGGCAATTTGATAGAAAAGTTTTGCATGATGGTTATAAGAACCGCTATTCTTTCACCATGGATGGAAAATCATTTACACTTGTTCCATTGACTCCAAAACAAGTGTATGAAGACCAAGTGAGACTTTATGAAAGTGAGCAAAAGAGGAGGAGTGAAAAGAAAGAGAGAGTTGAGAGAAAAGAAAGTGAGGGAGAGAAAAAGAAGATAAATGCATTTGAGAGTGCTAAGTACAAGAGTGGTCAGGTTCACAAGAGTGAAGATGAAAGAAAACAAGTGAGTGTGTTTGCAAAAGTAGCAGATGTTAGGGTTGCCTTCCAAGCTAGGCAACAAATAATCTTAATCCTTTACAAGGATTCTTATTTCTCTAACAATGACCTTGATTCATCTTTGCCTAGTGTCATTTCATCTTTGTTGCAGGATTATAATGATGTATTCCCTGAGGAGATCCCAAACGGTTTACCCCCAATGAGAGGGATTGAACACCACATTGATCTTATTCCTGGGGCTCCCATTCCCAATAAGCCAGCGTATAGAAGTAATCTTGAGGAGACAAAGGAGCTTCAAAGGCAAGTTGATGAGTTGACGAAGAAAGGACATGTAAGGGAGAGCATGAGTCCATGTGCAGTGCCAGTGTTGCTTGTGCCAAAGAAAGATGGATCTTGGAGGATGTGTGTCGATTGTAGAGCTATCAACAAAATAACAGTTAAGTATCGACATCCTATACCCAGGCTTGATGATATGCTAGATGAATTACATAGTGCGTGTTACTTCTCTAAAATTGACCTTAAGAGTGGGTACCATCAAATTAGGATGAGGGAAGGAAACGAATGGAAAACTGTATTCAAGACCAAGCATGGTTTGTATGAATGGTTAGTTATGCCCTTTGGTTTGACTAATGCACCTAGTACTTTTATGAGATTAATGAATCATGTTTTGAGACCTTTCTTAGGAAAGTTTGTCGTGGCTTATTTTGATGACATATTAGTATACAGTAGGAATCTAGAAGAGCATGTTGAACATTTGCATTGCGTGCTTGATGTTTTGAGGAAAGAGAAATTGTATGCCAACGTGAAGAAATGTGATTTTTGCAAGGATCATGTTATTTTCTTGGGTTATGTTGTGTCTGCTCATGGCATAGAGGTTGATAAAGAGAAGATTAAGGCAATTCAAGAATGGCCTACACCTAAGAGTGTGAGTGATGTGAGGAGTTTCCATGGTTTGGCTAGCTTTTATAAGAGGTTCATTAAGGATTTTAGTACCATAGCTGCACCATTGAGTGAGGTGATTAAAAAGAGTGTGGGTTTCAAGTGGAGTAAGGAACAACAAGATGCCTTTGATTTGCTTAGGACTAAGTTGTGTAATGCACCACTTCTTGCTTTGCCTGATTTTTCTAAGATCTTTGAAATTGAATGTGATGCATCAAGCATTGGGATTGGGGGAGTTCTCATGCAAGAGAAACGACCTACTGCATTCTTTAGTGAGAAATTGAGAGGGGCAACATTGAATTATCCAACTTATGATAAAGAAATGTATGCACTTGTTAGGACTTTAGAAACATGGCAGCATTACCTTTGGCCTAAGGAGTTTGTAATTCATACTGATCACGAGTCCTTAAAATACTTGAAGGGGCAAGGTAAGTTGAATAGGAGACATGCAAAATGGGTTGAATTTATTGAAACTTTTACTTATGTAATTCAATACAAATCAGGTAAGGAAAATGTTGTTGCTGATGCATTGTCACGTAGGTATACATTGATTAGCACTTTGAGCATTAAGTTGTTGGGGTTTGAGCACATTATTGATTTGTATGCTAATGATGCTGACTTTAGTAATGTATATGCTGCATGTGAGAAAGTTGCCTTTGGTAAGTTCTATAGACATGAGGGGTATTTGTTTAGAGTAAATAAACTTTGTATTCCTCAAGGGTCTATGAGAGCATTACTTGTGAGGGAAGCTCATAGGGGTGGTTTAATGGGACACTTTGGCATTCAAAAGACTTTTGATGTTTTAAATGAACATTTCTTTTGGCCACATATGAAAAGGGATGTTGAAAGAGTATGTGCCAGGTGTATTACCTGTAGACAAGTGAAGTCTCGAGTTTTGCCCCATGGTCAGTATATGCCCTTAGAAATTCCTTGTGAACCTTGGACCAACATTTCTATGGATTTTATTCTTGGGTTACCTAGGTCCAAGAAGGGCCGAGATTGCATTCTTGTTGTAGTTGACAGGTTTTCAAAGATGGCACATTTCATTGCTTGCACCAAAACAGATGATGCCACACATGTTGCAGACTTATTCTTCAAAGAGATTGTTCGCCTATATGGAGTGCCGAAGAGTATTGTGTCAGATCGTGATGCAAAATTTTTGAGCCATTTTTGGAAAACATTGTGGGGTAAGCTTGGAACAAAGTTGTTGTTTTCTACAACTTGCCATCCACAAACCGATGGACAGACTGAGGTAGTGAATCAAACTCTTGGTACATTGTTGCGTGCTGTTATTGGTAAGAACTCTAGAACCTGGGAAGAATGTTTGCCTTTTGTGGAGTTTGCCTATAATCGTGTTGTTCATGGTACCACAGGTTATTCTCCTTTTGAGCTTGTTTATGGTTTTAATCCATTATCCCCTTTGGATTTAGTACCATTGCCTATACAGGACAGAGTTAATTTGGATGGGAAAAAGAAGGCTGAAGTGGTTAAGCAACTTCATGAGAAAGCTAGGCTTAACATTGAGAGAAAAACCAAACAATATGAAACACAAGCCAACAAAGGTCGTAGGCATATCACCTTTGAACCTGGTGATTGGGTTTGGGTACGTTTGCGGAAGGATAGATTTCCCAAGCAAAGGAAATCAAAGTTGCAACCAAGGGGAGATGGTCCTTTCCAAGTGGTGGCAAGAGTCAATGATAATGCATATAAACTTGACTTGCCAGGTGAGTATAATGTGAGTGCAACATTTAATGTTTCTGATCTTTCTCCGTTTCTCTTTGATGATGTAGGTGCTGATTTGAGGACAAATCATTTTGAGGAGAGCGGGAATGATGGAAGCCATATTGTACCAGCTCAAAACAACAAGGGAGTTGATGCTTTGCAAAACCTTGGAAGACCAATGACAAGGGCAAGGTCAAAGAAAATAAAGGAAGCTCTCAACAACTTGTTGTGCGACATTTACTATCAGGAAATTGCCAGGTACGAGTTAAGAATGATGGAGGCTTCGCCAAGGCTTGCAAATGTGTCATCTGTGGAGGAATTCGAGAACCATGACCTTGGGAAGGAAGTTGGATTTGGGAGCCCATGTTTGGGCATTTAAATGAGTTATTTTCATGGGTTTTTATTATTATTTAGTGGGTTGGACGAAATTCCTTAATAAGCCCATCTTATTAACATATAAGAAGAGGTGGCTAGCAGATTAGACGAATTTCCTTAATAAGCTCATCTTATCAGCATATAAAAAGGGCTGGCTGGCAGATTGGACGAATTTCCTTAATAAACTCATCTTATTAGCTAGGGTTTTAGGGGGGTTAGCATATAAAAAGGGTGGCCGCAAGGGAGGACAACAGAAGATGAATGTATGAGCTATTTTCTCTAGTTCTTTGAGAACTAATTCTGAACTTTCATACTTGAGTGTGTTGGTTCAACAGACTTATCTTCTTCAACGTTTTGTTGTTAGGAGTGGCGTCTGAATCTTATAGTTCTAGTTCTTGGTTGTTTATAATCATTGGGTCAGAATTCCAAAATCCCTTAACCTTTGTTAGAACGATCCTATACCAACATTGGTGTTGGGTTCCGTTTACAAATAATCAGAGTTCATATCAACTTTTTTATGTTGCTCATTATTCTTTTACCATTTTCCCTGTTTTCTTTAAAAAATAAAAAAGCAAAAATGCTAATTGGTAGATTTTTTTTGGGGGAATGTGCATGTGCCCTTGCAACTTAATAATTTTTCCATTTAAAATATATAGCATACACAACAATGCCTTATATCTCCTTCATTATCATTTTATGTTTAACTAAAATCATTATAAGACAAAAAATCATATATTTATAATAACACTAAATTAACATATAAATCAATCAAATAGATAATAATAGTAATCAAACATACAATTGAATTATATTTAATAAGTGAACCTAAACTTTGAGACCACTATTAAGAATGCAAAGATATTTTTAAAATAAATATACAACAAAAATAAAAATTTAAAATTTTAATTTTTAAGAACTAATTGATTGTTTATTAAATATAAATATAATTTTGTATAAAAGATGGAATCATTTTTGAAATAATTTTCAATTCTTCTTCTCTTTTAAACCTATCAATGGATCATCACAAAACACCACTATCCAAGTTTTCAACTTTTAACAATAATCTACATTGATAATAAAAAGCAAATAGACAAGAAAGAAGCAACCTTTATAACCAAAAACCCTTTTAGGTAAAGAGAAAAAAGGCTAGTATTTTTAATGTGCTAGGCATATGGTGGCAAGCCATAAAGTGTGGCATTTATAGGGATTTTAAGTCTTAAATTTTGTTAAAGGAAGAAGTGTCAATTTTCAATAAATTGCACTTTAGTCCATGTAATTTCAAATATCATATATTTGATCCCAAAGTTTCTTAATTTTTTCAATCAAGTAAAACTTGATCTCCAGTTGGTATTGTCTTAAATGTCCTTATATATGACCCATTAAGATCTAAATATGTTGGCAATAAATATGATTTATAATTCTAAGGAATTAGATAAATTAAACTCATTTAATATATTATCACTTCTCTAATTAATCAATTTATATTCATTGATCAATTGATGTCAACCTATGTACCATGATCACCTAAACCTTAGGACTATCAAAGTGATTTGATTAATCTCTTCAGTGCATAGTCTCTTAATGTAATTTAATCCTTTTAGCATAATAATATTCCAATTAGACATAAAGTACAAAATTAATGTTTACTCTTTATTATTTAATTATATTAATTCTTGAACATTAATATGGTTATTGATTCCATGGATGAGATCGTAATTCCTTACAAATCATCATTTCATCTTGCATAAGGGTTTCTTAAATTAATATACATTAAGAACAAACAAAATGTTCTCCACTAATTACTTCAAAGTGATGAATTCTTTATTGATGACTCAATTATCTCCATATAGTTCATGGTATGACCAACTTTCACCCCTACAAGCAATCATTAAGTAGGAAAACCTAGAAGTGAGCTCAAAGCATACTAATTCTTATGAAAGACACCTTGGTGATCTCAAATCTAAGGATGACTTCAATAACCATCATATGAGAGATTTAAGTATCTTTATACATCAATTTATACAATTAACTATTTTTTCATAAGGAAATAACATAACCTTGTCTTGATGTTGTATTAACCATGAATATTTAGAAAAAAATATTTAGATGTAATAGGTATCTCATAATTTTGAACTCATTATAATTAACTTTACAAAGTATATTTATTTCATAGACTTTATCTTTACATTTTATTAATGATGATATCATATATGTATCAAATATGTATTCATAATAATAATCAACTTATTAGCTATTAAGGCATACTTAAACACATTATGCCCCATAGGGATATGATTATGGATGTCTAACACACACATGCTCATCCACCCCAAGGCCCTACTATGACCATGGTTAGTGTCATGACCACAAATTTTTTCAAAAGCAAAACCCTGATTGGGTCCAACTCTGCAAGGCCTAGTTATAACATGCTTGCGATTGTTCTTATTACTGTTCTTTTGCCTATCATCCAAAAGGATAAAAACTATCCACCTTAAGGTCCTTGTACTCATAAGCATTACAATAGTAGTACTTACACTTTGTGTAAGATAGTAGGGACTAGAGACAACCTTCAAAGGGATTATTGTATTCTCAAATGGTACAAACTATTAGCCTTAATACAATAAGAGAAACCATGTTCTCCTCCATTAAGATATGTGTCATTCTTTTCCAACAATTTGTAGAGAGGTTAAGGTTTTTTATGCATCTCTCTCTTAGGCAACTCACACACAATAGTTGATAATAATTAACAAGTCTATTTACTTTACATGTTTACAGTTAACTAAAGATGATTGCATTGATGTTAGTGAATTAATATGCTTTATACCCCTTACGAGCAGCTTTTAAGTTGACCCACATTAGTTAGAACCACGTGAGAATCATACACCCAACCTTAAAATGCTTAAAGGTTAGATGTCTACCTTTAAGGATGTTAAACAAGAATTCTTCTTCATGCAATTAGGTGATTTTATGTTTTTTCTTAAGACTAATGATTTGATCATATTATCTACCCAAGCATGAAAGCCAATGCCATTCTTATGTTTTCATCTTGATGTTTGAAAAGAGATTCTCAACATTTCGACATCTAAAAAATGGCAAATAAAGTTCAGATTGATCAAATGAGAGGATGTTCTTAATCCTTGAGGTTGCATTACCTTTCAAGCAAGCAAAAGTACATGTAGTTTTTAAAATAAGGGTCAACAAGTTTCTATTCTTATTTTCAAACTTAAACATGATAGGTCATTAGTTTTCCAACATGCCTTAAGCTTTATAATAATATTATTTAATATCCAAATTTCACTAACACTCTAATTATCTTCATGTAGGCATGGATTTCAACCAAATGATGGCTTACGAGTGCAAATGTGGTAGCATGACTATGAACATTAATTCTACAAAAAACAAGCATCTCTTAACTACCATTACCATGACTTCCTATTACAAGACTATTAGGACTCTTTGACTTTGAGTATTCACATTGCTCCTCCCTTACAAAAGAAAGTAAAAATATGTAAAATCTACATAAAACTAAATTTAAATAGGAACAATAACAAAAAATTTAGATCAAAATTAGATAAAAATAATTATCAAATTAGACCTAATCAACAAATTAATGAAAGTACATGCAAAGGCTAGTGGAATTTTAGGCATGTGGAATGGGAAGTTCCATCCAATTACTCAAGCTTATAGCTACCTCAAACAACTTGCTTAGCAATCCAATAGGGTTTTTTCCATTTAGGTAGAAGCTTGTTAGTCCTCTTGCCATTTTTAATAGCTACCTATTGCCTTAAGACAAGGTCTTCCTTGTCAAGACGTCCTTCCTTTACTTTTTTGCCATGATATTGAGCCATATTCATAGTCATTAGAATAAAGGCTTGGTTACATATTTCATCTAAGGAGTCTAGATTATACTGAAGCTCTTACTTATTGGTTTCTTTGTTAATGTATTGTTGCCTATGGCTAGGCTTCCCTAGCTTTATGAGACCATTGCCTTTGCACCAAACACAAGTGCAAAGTTTCACATATTAAGGACATGAGATCAAACTATCATCCAAATGGTTCAAATGAGTGCTCAATTTATGGTTTTGTTTAATGATGATCCTCATTCTTATATTGCAAACTTTTTTGAAATTTATGATACTTTTAAGTATAATGGTGTGAGTTATGATACTATTAGGCTTAGATTGCTTTCTTTTTCATTGTGTGATAAAACAAAGGGTTGGCTTAGCTCTCTTCCTACTAGATTCATTACTACTTAGGCTGCTATGAAATAAAAATTTTTGGCTAAATTTTTCTTTTTTTTCTAAAATGAGGAATGATACAACTACTTTTACCAAATTTGATAATGCGTCAAGGAAAAGATTTCTAGATTTTCTTAAGAAGTGTCTTCATCATGGTTTGCCAATATGGCTTCAAATTCAACCTATTCACAATGATTTATACCCTCCTAGTCATTTTATGTTTGATGTAGCTATAAAGTTACCATTATGAGAAAGATACCAAAAGAAGCCTATGATCTTTTAAAGAGATGGCTTCAATAATTACTAATAAGGTAAGGAAATAATTACTAAAAAAGGAGCTAGTTTAAAAAATGTTGATTCTTTTACTACTTTGCACAAATTGACTCTCTGGATAAAATCATTTTTCTTCTAGTTTTTTGTTTTTTTTTTATATGCATGCTAATTTTTTCTCATGGTGGTAGCACTAACTTAAATCCTCACTCCAATACTTCTAATCCATTATGGAAGGCTTATCTTAACTTTTCATTGACAAATAATCAAACTAAAACACCTCTAGGGTTTCAACAACAAAATCAACAAGAGAAGAAGTAGGATAATAGTGCCAAAATTAGGTCCCAAAGTTAAGAGGCATCTAATAGGAATTTAGAAGTTCAAGTTAAACAACTTGTTAGTTTTGTTTTGGAAAGAACTCAAGGAGTTTTACCTAGTAGTACCAAAAATAATTTGAAGGAGCAAGTGAAAGCCATCACTTTAAGAAGTGGTAAGCAAAGAGTAGAAAATAAAAAGAGAGTGAAGAAGGTCATGACCTACGAGAGAAGACACCCTAAACCTATGAGCATTAAAAAGGAGAAAAATAGTAGGTTCGAGTTATGGATTGAGGAAAAAATGACGATGGTGATAAGGAACAAATCTAGAAGGCTTCTTTATGACCTAAATGTTAAACCTTAGAAGTATAAAATTCCTTTTTCTCAAAGATTATTACAAGCTAAATTGAATAAGAAATTTGCTAAATTTTTAAAAGTGCTTAAAAAGTTGCATATTAACATTCCTCTTATTAATGCTATTTCATACATGTCGAGTTATGCAAAATTCTTAAAAGAGATCCTAACAAACAAAAGGAGATTATAGTACTTTGAGATGATGAAATTGAGTTAAGAATGTTCTGTAGTTGTTCAAAACAAGCCACTTCCTAAATTGAAGGATCCATGGAGTTTTTCTATACCTTGCATTATTGGTGGTGTTAATTGTGATAAAGCCTTGTGTGATTTAGGTGAAGTATTAATCTCATGCCTTTTGATCCTTTTAGGAAGCTTAGATTGGGAAAATATTCACTTACCACCATTTCTCTTCAATTAGGGAATAAGAGGATACAATATCCAAAAGGAATGGTGCATAATGTCTCAATAAATTTCGACAAATTCATTTTCTTGGTGGATTTCATTGTACTTGATACGAAAAAGAGACTTTAAGCTACCTTTACTTCTAAGAAGACCATTCCTTATTACTAGGAGAGTTCTCATTGACATGCAACAAGGAAACCTTAGTCGTAGAATACATGATGAAGAGATAGTTTTTAATGTATTTAGGACTACGAAATGTCCTTCTAATGATGAAAGGAAGGTTTTAAGTGTTAATGCTATGGATGATATAGTAGATAGACATTTTAATATTTTTATGTTAGATGATTCTATTGAAAATTATATTACTAATGCCTTATATGGGCAAAATGGATTTTTAAGTGAGGAAAGCATAAAGTTCATGCCATACACAGAAGAAAACTACAATGGACCACTTTTTAGAGGAGAAAAATTTCTAACTTTAGGTCTTTCATCTTCTTTGAAGTCAAGTCATTCATTGAAGAGCTTCCTATTCTTAAATTAAAATCACCTCCTTCTCATTTGAAGGATGCTTATGTAGAAAATTCATCTACCCTACCTATTATTATGACTTCTTCCTTAGCAGGTATTGAGGAGGGGAAGCTTTTAAGGATTCTTTAGGAGAATAAAAGAGCTATTGAGTGGAGCACAACAAATATTAAAGGAATTAGTCCTTTAGTATGCATGCACAAAATTTTGATGGAAGATGGATTCAAATCTAAGGTTCAACTACAAAGGTGGCTCAATCCTAATACGCAAGAGGTAGTGAAAAAGGAGGTAATCAAGTGGTTAAAAGCTAGTATTATTTTCTTATCTCTAAGAGTACTTAGATTAGTCCTATTCAAATAATACCTAAGAAAGGTGGGACAACATTAGTAAAGGATCAGCATGATGAACTGATTCTTAAAAGGACAATAACAAGATGAATGTGGAAAGACTATAGAAAGCTTAATAAAGCTATTAGAAAAAACCACTTCCTTTTTCCTTTTCTACATGGTTATTCAACCTATCACCAAATACCTATTACATGTGAGGATCCAAAGAAAGCAACATTTACTTGTCTATATGGTACTTTTGAATTTAGAAGGATGCCATTTGGGTTATGTAATGCTTCAACTATTTTTCAAAGATGCATGATGTCCTTATTTTCTAATTTTGTTCATAATTTCATGGAAATATTAATGGATGAGTTTTCTATATTTGGATCTTCATTCAATGCAAGCTTTCATAATTTTTCTATGATGCTTAAGTGATATAAAGAGACTAGACTTGTATTAAATTGGGTATAATGTCATTTTATGGTTAGCAAAGGTATTAGTTCTATGCCATAAAGTGTCTAACAAGGGAATTAAAGTAAATGGAGAAAAAATTAAATTAATTGAAAAAAAAAATTTTCCTCCCAAATCAATTAAGGATGTTAGAAATTTTCTTGTTCATATAGGATTTTATAGGAGATTGATAAGATTTTTCTAAAATAGCTAGTTTTTGTACTAATCTTTTGGTTAAAGAAGTAACTTTTGTGTTTAACAATGATTGTATGTGTGCTTTTAATTTGTTGAAAAGGAAATTAGTGATTGCACCCATTATTGTCACACCTTAGGTGTAGTTCTAAGACAAAGGAAAGAAAAGAAATTTTATATCTTTTATTATGCAAGTAAAACAATGGGTAATGCTTAAAAGAATTATACAACTATTGAAAAGTTTTAAAAAACAAAATTGCTTGCAATGGTGTTTGGTTTTGAAAAGTTTAGATCCTATCTAATTTTTTCCAAGTTGATTGTTTGCACTAATCATTTTGCACTTAAATAATTGCTTTCCAAAAATGACACTAAACCAAGGTTGCTTAGATGGACTTTTTTGTTGCAAGAATTTGACCTATAAATTAGGGATAAAAAGGGAATTAAGAGCTTGGTAGCTTATCATTTGTCTAAATTAGATGGCAACCATATGGGGAGTATGGATGACCAAACTCTACAAGATGATTTTTAGATAAGTAATTGTTTTTAACTTTTTTGTATGTTATTTCTTTGTCATGGTATGTAGACTTTGTTAATTATCTTGTGAGTGATGTTTTGCCTCCTAACCTTTCTTTTCAACAAAGAAAGAAGGTTTTATTTTATTTTATTTTATTTTTTTATGTAAGGCATTATTTGTGGGGGGAGCCATTTCTTTACAAGATATATAAAGATGGAATGACTAGATTACGTCTACTAAAAGAAGAAGTTGGGTGTCATTCTTGGTTTTCCCATGACACGGAAGTAATGATCACTTTAGCGCTTTTAAAACAACAACTAAGGTTTTACAATGTGAATTTTATTGGCCTACTTTATTTAAGGATGTCTATGCTTATGTGATTTAATATAATCAATCTCAAATGTCTAGTAATATTTCTAAAAGGAATAAAATACCTTTAAGCATTATTCTTGAGTCAATATTTGATGTTTGGGGCATAAATTTCAACGGCCCTTTTTCCTACATTGTTTCATAATGAGTATATTGTTATTGTTGTGGATTATATGAGCAAGAGAGTAGAGGATATTGGGTGTCTTACTAATGACTCTAAGAAGGTTATCTAGTTTTTAAAGAAAAATATTTTTACTAGATTTGGCACACCTAGGTATATCATTAGTGATGGAGGAAAAAACTTTTATAACAAGCAATTTAAGAATATTTTGATAAAATTTGGTGTTATCCATAAGATTACTAGTCCTTATCATCCTTAAGCAAGTAGACAAGTTAAAGTGTCTAATAGGAAATTGAAGAGAATTTTGGAAAAGACTACTAGCTTATCTAGGAATGATTGGTCACTTAAGTTGGATGATACACTTTGGGCTTATAAGAAGACTTACAAAACTCCAATTGATATGTCTCCTTATTGATTGGTCTTTGGTAACGTTTGTCATCCTCTT